>JAXGGA010021054.1:0-17229 GCA_038373865.1 Uloborus plumipes | reverse complement strand
GCTCATTGTCATCATTTTGATATACTTGCATCAAACACTTATGTTTAAATTTGAACGCACGCACTACCTGAAGCTTCCGCGAATACAAGCCCATCTTTAAATACTTGAGAGAGACTTTGTTCTATTTAAATGTGCATCTAGTTTTAAGCTACAATTGAGTAAAATCAGAGTACTTAATCAGGTTAATGTAATTAGCATAGCAAAAAAAAATTATGTGACTCTAACTTCCTTTTTGAATTGTATTGTTTTTGTGTACTAGTTTCAAGAAAGCTTCCTTTTTATACAATCCATAATGAACATGAATTTCACACAATATACCCAACTGGGAAACATATCATTTGCCTATTCCCACCCAGGGGTGGTTCTTTAATTGAAACTTTATTCTTTATTTGAGTCTAATAGTCAGTGATTTTTTAAAAAATCAACTTTGTTCTTAACTTTTAATGCCAAACTACGGCCCCAATATCTAGCTGAAGTTCCAAAACTTAAGTGAAAATTTTCTTAACGTGGAAAAAAGTTTCGTTGAAAGAATGTATTATAATTTCCTGTATTTAGGCGCACATTTGTACATATGTAAACTAGGAAAGTGTTAACTGAATTACATGTTGATTCGAAACACTGTTTGGTTAAAAAATAATAAACTTTATTATAAGGCAGTTTATTGATCATTTATTTGCGATGCCTTTGTACGATAAGCTGGTGTTAACATTTCAAATAAACGTTGTAACGAAACTGTTGAGTTTTCGTTTAAGAATAACTGCATGTATGCGAGTGACAGATATAGATATATTGTGAAAAGTATTGCAGAAAATAAATGTTAGAAATTGTATAAATTATTATAAAAATGAGCGAGAGATAAGACATATTTTTAAAGAATGGAAGGAAAAAATTCATTTTGGAAAATAATTGTTAGAGTGCATATTATAATTTTTTAACAGGTTTATTGATGATTACAAACTCGGCAAAATCAGTTGACTTTATTGAGTAAAACTTGGTTTTAGTAACATTTATACGGGTCTAAAAACGCTCTTATCTAAAATAATAGACTTTCTTTTAACATTTTCGCTGTGAACTGTGTAATAGTGTCTATTTAAGAACGGGATTTACTATTTATTTATTTATTAAGGTTTTATTAATAAAATTCAAAATTTCGAAAACATTCCAATTAAATTATTATTTAACACCTGCTCTGTAAATTTCATTGTCGTTTAAACCAGTACGGTAGGACATCGTAATGACTTCCTTAGACTTTGAGATATCTTTTTAGCCTACTTTCCCGTTAAAAATAAAAGAAAGACGAAAAAAGTATTAAAAGTAGCTTAATGCATCTAAAAAATATCACCAAGTCCAAAAAATATCGCCAAGTTAAAAAAAATATTGCCCAGTCCAAAACATATCGCCAAGTTAAAAAAATAAAGAGGTAAAATGAATATCGAAAAATTAAAAATTTGAAAGTAGGGTATTGAGATGGGGAATTTGTGTGTCGATCTGTCGGTCGGTCTATCGGTCGGTCTGTCGGTCTGTCTGTCCCCCCCCCTAATAACTTTTGAATGAACATTCCGATTTGGACGAACTTTTTTTTGTTGGAAAGATCTCGGCGAGTACAGCTCATTCCCATATTTGATTTTTTGATTTGAACTATTTTTGGTTCAACTTTGAGCCGTTCAAACAACCGGTCCCGCGATACTAACTTTTGAATGAACAGTCCGATTTGAACAAACTTTTTTTTGTTCGAAAGATCTTTTCAAGGATACTTCATTCCCGTATCTACATTTACGATTTGAACAATTTTTCGTTCAACATTGAACCTTTCAAACAAGCTGTCACCCCTAATAACTTTTGAGTGAAAATTCCGATTTAAACAAACTTTTTTTTGTGTGCGAAAGATATCGGCAAGGATACTTCATAACCGTATTTAAATTTTCAATGTGAACATTTTTTCGTTCAACATTGAACCGTTCAAGCTACCTTTCTCCGCCTAATAACTTTTAAGTGAATCGTCTGAATTGAATAAACTTTTTTTGTTCGAAAGATCTCGGAGAGACTCATTCCCATACTTTACTTTTCAATTTGAACCATTTTTCGTTCAATGATGAACCATTCAGAAAAATTTTTATTATGAGCGCCTACTGGGAAATTTAAATTGAATGTTGATTCTGAACTTAAAGGCGGATATCCTTTAAACTAACTTTGTAAGAAAACGGTTTTGATAAAAAATGTATGTTAAGTACTTTTCTGAAAAATCTTCTGTGAGGACTCTGATTCCGACTCTGGCTCCGACTCTGACACCGCAAACATGGCGGAAATGCAGGCTCAGAAAAAAAAGACTGACTGGGCAGACGATTTTTTGTTTATTTATTCATTTTTGTTTGTTTAATTAATTATTATTATTTTTATTTATTTATTTTTTTTTTGGCAGACGAAATTTTTTTTTGATTACAAAAATTGTTCATTCACTAGAGCATTTTATTCTTTATTTATATTTAACAACTGGCAACGGATTAAAAATAAAATTCGAGACATTTTATTAACGAACGAGGTTTTTTTTCTTTCTTTGATAAAATGTGTTTTGATGTTCTTCGTACTTTTATTTTATTTATTCTTTTTTTTTCTTTTGAAAACGATTGTGAAATTTTTCTACGGAAGAAGTATAACAGTTACATTCTTTAAAAGGTGCGACAAAACTTTATTTACTCGTTTATTTACTTTTTACGTGTCCATTTCATCTGATGAGAGGGGTATATTTTGCTTTTAGAAATCAGCTTTAAGTGCTATAAAGGTATGTTTGACATAATTTTCAGTTTCAGATATTCAAGAGAATATTGATTAGATGCTAGAATGCCGATGTCGATGTACGGGAAAGTAGGCTCGTTTAGTTCTTGACAGAACTTCTTGTTTAAAGTGGAAGTTGTTAACTGATTATTGAAATAATTTGAAGATATTACTTAAAGTTTAAGAATTCGATAGCATTAATTTAAAAAGTGGGTAGAAATTATTAAAATGCACAAGACAAATGATACTGAAAGTTGTTTCATCTAATATTTAAACATTTTTATTCATTAAAAAATATGACAATTTCATAAATGGTTACAATATACTTGATTTTCTTAAGCTTTCCCCAATCAGACAGCATATAATCTTTTACTAGAATTTAAACCTGCACCAATAATGCATTAAAAATTTTCAAAATTTCCATTAAAGTGAACTAAAGTGAGCGAGTAGGCTGAAATCTGAAAAGTTGAATGGTATTTTAATAGCTGGTTAATTAATCATATGCACTCTAATAATTATGAAACAAATTAATTTGAAAAATCCATTGTTATATTTAGTTCATATGCTGTTTGTACTCCTTTTAAGGTTTATCCAAAATGTTTTTATGAGCTATTGTAAAAGTATTCTATTTCTTCTTTTAAAACAATAGATAAGTGTTTGGTTTTCTTTCGTCATAAATGTTTCTTTCATTGTAATATGTTGTTGTGAAACTTGACTCACCATCAGTATTGATCAGTTTCAGCGATAAAAATATCCAATAAATAATTAAATAATTTGTTTAGAGTTGTTCGTGGTCAATATTTCCTCAAAACATTTAGGAAAAATATTGCAGTGCACTTCGGAGTTTGTTTAGAATTTTCTTTTTATTTGATTAGCAGCATTCATTTAATGCGCAGAAATTGTTTTCACCAAGCATTTCAGCTCAAAATGCGAACTATCTCTATAAAGAGCCAACATTTAGAAAAGTGTCAATTTGAGGTTGGAGTTTTCTGGAAAAAATTTTTTTTTGCAGAAAAACACTAATACTGGAGTTTAAGTCTAAATTGGGTCTAAATGCAAGAAAATAAAAGGGGGGAGGTCAAGGAAGTTATTTACCCCCTCCTTAGATTATTCACTTTTAAGCCGTTACAGATCTGATGAATGTTACAGATCTGATGTTAATATGAGTTACGTATTTGAGTTTATGCTTTCAGTCTTCGTTAACATCTCTAAATATGATATCATTTCCTTGCATTTTTAACATAGAATTAAGATAATTATATTAAAATATATATATTAGGCTAAAAAATCAAATTTCATTATAAAAAACATTTCTTGGAAATAAAAATGAGCGATAAGGTTTTTAGATAAAATAAATTATGAGAATACCAAATCCAAGCTAATAAAACATTTGTTTTGTTTTGAAACAACACACAACAACTTTTTCAACACACAACTCTGCTGCTTGCTTTTCTTTAATTAGTTGCAGGAAATTTAATTTCTTGATCAGAAATTCAAATTTAGCATGCTAGTTATTATCTAGTTATTTAGCGAAGTTATGAGAAATTGAAGCACCAAAAAATAAATAAATAATAATTGTCAACAGAGGGCGCTTTAGATTTTGGAGTTAAAAACAACTACTATTACCGTTTCTTTTTTTGTATTTTCGTAATTCCGAAAGTTTAAACGCAAACTCAAATTTTGAGCCCAAAATATCAACTTATTTCGGGTATTAAGTAGCGAAAAACTCGGACCAAACGCAAAAAATCACGTTTTTTTGGTTTGAAACTTGCCGTTTCGTGTAAAAAAAAAATAAAAATAAAAAAAAAAAAAAAATATATATATATATATATATATATATATATATATATATATATATATATATAATATATATATATATATATATATATATATATATAATATATATATATATATATATATATATATATATATATATATATATACATATATATATATATTTATTTATTTATTTATTTAAAATTTTCGAAAGTGTGCATCTGATTTTATTTTCGCATTATTAGTGTCGCCAGACATTTTTTTTTTTCACGAAACGGCAAGTTTCAAACCAGAGAAACACGATTTTTTACGTTTGGTCCGAGTTTTTCGCTACTTAATACCCGAAATAAGTTGATATTTGGGCTCAAAATTTAAGTTTGAGTTTAAACCTTCGGAATCTGTTACGAAAATACAAAAAAAAAGGTAAAAAGTAGTTGTTTTTAGCTCCAAAGTCTAAAGCGCCCTCTGTCGACAATTTTTGAAATTAATCTTCATCAATTTTTTCGAGAAAGAACATTTATTAAGAATATTTTTAGTGAAAACGGCGAAAGAATCGATCAATTTTTCCGTGTTTTATAAATTTTTGAAATTTTCGATCCTAAACTTTAATCGCCCCTATCTCCGTCGGAAATCATTTTGGACCCCCACTTTTTTCTGTCACATTATTTGTCCTGGTGTGTAGTATCTCCCCTTAAATTTTTGCCGTCGAATTCTGAAACACCCTGTACAGGTCCATTTGACCTCGGTCTCCCCTATTTACAGGAAGAAAAAAGTGACTGTTAGTTCTACTTTCAATTAAATTTGGTGTGTACTCCAAATTTACTTCACTACGCCACTACGTCTATTAAACTCCATTACGTCTATTAAATAATCAATCTTTTTAACAACTCAAAAGCGGGTTCGTGTGCTCATCGACGAGGGTTAAAATCTATACTTCTAAGGTTAGTATAAAGTTTTACACATTCGCCCTTCCCGCAACCCTCCCCCTTCTCCTTGAGCTTATCGAGAGCTTTCTTTCTAATGGCGGCAGTATGCGTGTTTGCTTGTTTCAAAATTCCGTTTTTTTTTTGTCTTTATTGTGACACAGTAATTAGGCTGCATCGTTTTCAGATATTGAATACTGCAACTTAAAAAAAAAAATATCTTCACCATCAGTAATAAGTTGAGCTTTTCCGGTATTTATCTGATACCAAGTATAATTAATGTTAGTGATTAAGGATTATCACTACGCACAATATGGTTTGCAGCAACTTTTTGTGTCTTCAGAAAATAAAAAAATGGCGAAGTGAACGTGGGGATAAAAATGGAGCTGTTTGTATGCGTAGTGTCATTTATAAATGATTAGGGGATAAAATGTGGATTATGTGTCTAAAATGCCCGAAAAATCTAAAAGTCTTTAATTTAACTTTCCCTTCAATATAATTATTTTATTCTTAATCGTGTTTGTTGTACGTACGAGGAAGTTGAAAAGGTACCCATATTCGATGTTTTTTCCCTAACCTCAAAGCTGACTAAGCAGATTATATATTGCCGAATATATCGCACCCTTGCTACAAAAGTGCCACAACTCAAAAAACTACGTTTTCCAGGAATTGCAAAAAACTGTTCCCGGGCTGACTAGGCACATTTTAGTATTTTTGAATTTGTCAATATGAAGACCGATACATCTCAAACTATGATCGTTAGTTACGCACGTTACTCTACGACGGCTGGACGACAACTCAAGATGTGGCATTTCAGTGGAAGGGGTCCTATGCATCTTGATAACAACAAAACGCCATAATTGCCCTTTGACGGCTGAATTTTCAATGCAACTTCTGGCTCTTTTGAAGGTTGGTAGAGACATGTAAACTACATCTAATGACGGTCATAACTCAAAAATACAATTTTTGAGTTGTGGCACTTTTGTAGCAAGGGTGCGATATGTATTTTATTGTTGGAAAAAATGGAGATTTATTCAAAGGTAAAGAAAGGTAATTTTGATTTTATCAGTAGCCTTGGGTTGCGTTGTCAATTTATACTTGAGCGAAGTTATTTCATTCATTTAATGTTCTACTTAAATATTTCGTCGGTGAGTACTTACGAAAAATTTAAATTGAGACCGTAAAATATGAACTAATGTTTAGGAGCAGTTTGTTCTCGCAAATATTCTATTTTTAACCGACTTCGAAAAAGGAGGAGGTTTTCAACTCAAAGCGTATACTTTTTTTTTGTTTGTTCGCACATAACATCTGATATACTGAGCCGATTTGGACGATTTTTTTTAATCGATAGGAGATGGTGCAACTTAGGTACCATGTACTCATATCGCACATCCAGAATGAAAGGGGCACATCTCAAAATAGCTGTTTTGAGAAAAATCGATTTGAAAATTTAAACTTTTTTAAATCCTTGCCCTGACTCTAATAACTATTGAAATTAGATAAACTCTCATTGATTGGTTGATTAAAGGTTCTGCTAGGTGACTATGGTCTGCGTTTCCCGGTCAATTTTAAATAAGTTGGTAATTAATGAGAAGTGCCCCTTTCATTCTCCATTTTCGTGGAGAATGAAAGGGGCACATCTCAAAATAGCTGTTCTTACGGGCATCGGTTTATACACCATTTATTTATTATTATTATTTTTTTTTTTTGAAGTTCTTGTCATGATTTTAACCTACATTTTTTAATGATGCATGTTTTGTGCAATTTATATCGGGCCTTTTTTTTATCCACGAGTGGGGGCAACCGCCTCCCCCCAAGGAAGGGGGGTTCTTCATACAAATCCCAAAATTACAACGGATTTGAGCCACATTTGGCACGTAGGTCCTTTCATGCAAAGAATGTCCCGCCACTGAGAGTTTCAAGAAAATCTTTTAAGTGGAATACTTACATTATTACTTACAGTGGCTGAAATTTTACGAAAAGGCCTTAATTAAACTTTAAAATCATGAAATTTCTCTTTTCTACAGGCGAAATTTTACACTACTTTTTGTAGGGATTTCGATTTATACCTGATTCCTACGCATCACGAGACAACTCGTGATAATTAACTCGATAATGGGAAAAAAAAGGGCATTTTAGTTGCTTATACTTTTGTGCGTACGTATGCACGGTCGGATGCGCCAAAAAAAAAAAAAAAGACATTCCTTCGAGAATGAGTAAAGTAAAAATTTAGGCCGCAGTTGAATGCAAATCTTTTCGAGAAAACATTACTTCCTGTACTACTTACAAGGAAGTAAAAAAGTAATACCTGCTGTCTGTTTGCGTATTGTGCGCCTGGCAGCCACGAACGCTTCTATTTGAAAAAGGGGAGATTAGATAGGTTTAGGATGCGCACTTCCCAATGCCTTCAGTTTTTGTTCGCAGAAAGTCAACAGCAATTATAGTTTTCTTTCTTTATTAATGATTCGATTTAACATTTCAGAAGGTTTAAACGCAAAGCAGACGATCTATTCAAAAAAGTCGAAGGGAAAAAATAATACGAAGAATTTCAAATTTATTTAAAAAAATAACGTATCTCTAAATCGTTTGCAGATTTTTTTTTTTTTTTTTTTTTGTGTGTGTTTTGATTTCTCAATATTGACCTTGCTTGTAGTTTAAACGTTGTACTTAAATAGGTATAGTAATTCTAAATGTGTGACAAAGTTATTTTCAAGTTTAGCTTTTAACAAACATTTAACAAAAAGGGTTCTGTGTAGTAGAGTTATAAAATAGTTCTAAAAGTATTTAATCAACAAATTAGGTAATACGTTACTGTTTTCAATTTAATAGCAATTTTTTAAATATAAAAGCATAGAAGCTGATAAAAAAAAATAATAAAAAATAATTAGATTCACTTATTTTTCGACTGTAGAATTTAAAACGGTTAATTATGCACTAAAGTCATGATGCTTAGTTTTACCAAAATATTTTTATACATTCTTTTTGAATTAGCTGTAATGATAGAATGTACTGTATGAAATATAGGAAATTTTAGTATATTAAAAAATTGCAAGTTTTCTCGAAGAAAAAAATTATTCTAAGGATTTTTAGATACATTTATTTTATTTGAAATGTGAAACATTTTGTCAACTGATACTTCCTATCGCTGTTTCATTTCAGAGCGATATTAAATCAAATTTTAATTTCTAATGATTTGACGCTAGGTTACATAATACTATTCTTCTTATTCTAAAAAAAGGAACCCTTCATAAAGTACTTGTGCACAAACAATTTATACTTAATAACGAACAATTAAAACGAGTGTCACTTCAAAAAAAAAAAAGCAAAATTACGGTTTTCTTAATTGGTTTAAAAAAGAGTACTAGCCATAATTTGCAGCAATTTCGCTCGGCGAACTCTGATTATCAAAGATGTGCCCCTTTCAAACTCAATTCTCCCTTCACAATCGGCAGAATCTGGAGAATGATAAGGGCATAAGTTGCTTTTTAGCTGCGACTGTTAACACTAGAAAAAAATGGGTCGGTTTCTCATGTAAGGTGTACTAAGGTACGCTATTTAAACATATTTCCAAAAAATGATTTTTTGAGATGTGCCCCTTTCATTCTGGATGTGCGATATGACGATATTTGTTCACTAGAAAAAAGTTATGATCGAAAAACTAACATTTCATGTCATTTAAAACAATAGTTGCTATCGTAAATCTTTAGTTCAATGAGCGACCCGATGGTAAAGTGGTTATGCGCGTCAGGTTGAAGTTCCTGATGGAATGAGATCGAGTCCTGGTGTGCAAGGATTTTTTCAAACAGCTGCATGTTTTTTTTTTTGAATAATTTTAATGATTGTAATGTACTTATGCAGGTACATCCCCCCATGGGGATCTACCCCATATTTTTTTATAGTACAAAATGACAGTTTTGGTCGGATCTTTGTTAAAATTGGCAATGGGGTCCTTCGATGCTGTAAAATTTTCTTATGGACATTTGCGCCATTTTTGGGGGCTTTGAATCGATTGTGGCAATAAATGGTTTTTGATTTGCGGCACTTATATTATTTTTTCAAAAATTATATACACAATCAATTATATTATGTTAATTTTTGTACCTTGATAAAATTCTGTATTTTATACCTTGCATTTACGTCAAATTCAAGGTAAAGTTAAAAGTGAAAAATTCTGAAGATGATAAATATATGTTAAAAATTAAAGTAACTATTTTTTGTGATTTTCATATTGGTTGTGACCAAAAAACATCATTACAAACAAATAAAATTTATCAAACACCATGAGTGTTGAGTTATTAGGCAAAATCTGCTGTGTAATGTTTTTTTGCACTGCGAGGGGGGGGGGGGTATGAACGACCATTAAAGTGACACAAATTTTTAAAAAATAAGATTTTGATTTGTGGTGTTTGAAAAAAGCTAAAGAGTCCACTTTAGTTGAAAATTATTTTCCATGAAATGCAAAAACTTGCACCAATTTTCCAAGTCTCACTCTAACCCCTTCTCCCACAATTCAAATTACTTACTTTTACTTTCAATTTTTAACCGACTTCAAAAAAGGAGGAGGTTCTCAATTCAAAGCGTATGTTTTTTTTTTTTTGTTCGCGCATAACATCTGATCTACTGAACCGATTTGGACGATTTTTTTTAATCGATAGGAGATGGTTAACTTAGGTACCATGTATTCATATGACGATATTTGTTCACCAGAAAAAAGTTATGATCGAAAAACTAAAATTTCATGTTATTTAAAACAAGATGTGCTATCGTAAATCCTTACTTCAATCAGCGACCCGATGGTCAAGTGGTTAAACGCGTCGGGTTGAAGTTCCTGTTGGAATGAGATCGAGTCCAGATCTGCAAGTTTTTTGAACAGCTGCATGGTTTTTTTAACTATATTTTGATTATTTTAAGTGCATTTACACTAAAAAGAATGAAATAAAATATTTTTGGAAAAAAAAATAGAACCGACTTCAATTGGAAATTGCTCTAAAAAGTAAAAAATAATTTCTTTCTTTGAACACCATCGAAATTACTTTTAAACATAAGTTTTGAATTCGGCGCAAAAACAATGTACAGGATCATACGCAACTACAATTCAACTATAAATATAAATTTTAATGGATTCATTTCATTGATTACCACACATTCGTGTAATGGTACAAATATTCTGCTTTTAATTGTCAATGGTTTCTCTGAAAAAATGTTGGCAAAATATGGTTAAATATCATTTTACCTATCGTTTTTGCCCCAACTTCAAAACTTATGTTTAAAAGTAGTTTCGATGGTGTTCAAAGAAGAAAATTATTTTTTACTTTTCAGGGCAATTTCCAACTGAAGTCGGTTCTATTTTTTTTTTCCAAAAATATTTTATTTAACTTTCCCTACTCGAAATTAAACATACATTTGTTTAAGTTTATTAAAATGAATAATGATACGAGGTTCGATTTTTGCACGGAAAGCAGGACAAGGGGTCATTGTTTTAAGCTGTTTAAATCTCAGGCTAATCTGGAAATTCGGAAAAAAAAATACTATTTTAGTAGGGCAGTGGGAACTCGGAACAGTTTACCAGAAGAGGCGGCAAGGAGCAATGAAGTAGATAACTTTAAGAGGGCCATTGATCTTCATTGGGGTCTATAATTTGACTAAGACCAGCCCAATCGGGCCTAAAGTCTGTTGCTGGTAGTCGCATTTGTACTTATACAGACGATAACAGAAAAAAAGTAAAATAGCATCATATGTGCTCACACCACACCACATTTAAGTACAGAACCAGCAGGAAATAAGTTGCCCCATTCAGAGGGCTACATAATTCTTTATATGGGTCTCAATCAGATGAAATTTGAACTACAGATGTTTTAAACAATTCACTTGGTATTTATTGAATAAAATGTTTTAGTTTGAAAAGCCTCCGGTTAGTGGTGCTATACGCAGAAAAACTTAATGCGTAACAGATATTAAATAATCTAAAAAAAAATGGTGAAACTTTTCTATACAACCCATACACATTCAATAATATTCGAATCGGAGAGCCATGTTCCCTATTGCTGATCGAAGTCTAATCTGTAGTTCAGATTATCTCATTCGGACCAATAGAGCGGGTTCTAGATATCTTCTGAAGTGGGGAAATTCTTTCTCGCTTTAATTGACTTAGAATGAAGTGAACCAATAAAAATATACCATGGTTAAAAATGGAAGATTAAAGATAAGAAATAAGTTATGTGGTCTGATATTAAACAATTTTTAATTAACTATCTTCCTTAATATGATTTAATGTTTTAAAAAAAGTGAATGAATACAGCGAAAGTAAAATGTACTTGCCTGTTATTTGTAAAGAATTTAATTTCAGGTGCAAAAAATTGCACAACAGAAAAAAAAATGACACTTCAAAGTATGAAAAGATGAAAATAAAATTGATGAAAGGACAGAAAGTTTGGATAAATGCATATTTTTACGTAAAATAATTCAGCTTAGAAAATTTTCTTTCGCACTAGTAGGTAGAATACGTAAAAGAAAAGGGAATAAAAAGTGAAATAAGAAAGCTGATTACATTTTTAGTTTTGAAATCATCCAATATACGCTAGACAACATCATAAAATAAATTCATAGAAAATATTTATAGACCTTTGGAAAGATGACGACTAAAAGTTAAAAAAATGCGTAGGCTCATAGCGAGAGAATTTCAGTAATAAAGCTTCCTCACTACAGGCTAAAAAGAAAAGGAAGAAGTCTATTACAATACAGAATGCGAAAATAGTTATTAGTTTTCGCTTGCATAAGAAATTATCTTACACATTGCCGTGATGTAATTATATCTTTAACAAAAGATATTCATTAAAATAAGAAGAAAAAAAAACTATTTGCATCTTTTCTATTTTTCGACATCTCAAACATAACTCACGCGTTGGCGACAAAGACGAAGATGATTCTTCGCCTTCTCCCCCGCTTCTTCTGATCCCAGCGTGGGCTCAGTGTTCCCACCTCCAGTGCCTGCGGTCACATCTCAAGGAGTTGCGAATACAGAACGTTGCACTCGTGAACCTTTTCAAAGATAACAAGTGAGGGATTGAAAATGTGTTAAAGTAAATATGCTCGTATTTACGTCTGGGGTTTTGGTACCTTCAAAGGAAATTTGTAAATGATTTTGAATGGAATGTCTGAACTACAGACATTCGTGCTTAAATATAACTCTATTAAAATGGAGGAAATGTTCATAAAGCTTCGACTTTTATATTCTCAGGTAATTTTTGATTAAGAGTTTATATGAAAAAACCAATTGCGGTTCTAAAGCAATCCCATAGTCTTATAAAAATCCAAATCCTCATGATTGAGATGCATGGTTAGAGCTGTATTCTTAAAAGTAGTAGAAGGTACACTGAACTACCGAACATTATAAGTAAATATAAAGACGTTATACACTGAAGCTTAACAGAGAACATATGAAGATTATTGTAGACTATAATGTAGAAAATGGGAGCAAATATTATTTTTTTTCTGAGAGAGATTCTCTGTATCTGTATTCCTTCAAGGATACGCATGCATTCACAAACTTATAATACGTAATGAAAAATAAATAATGAAAGTTAAGTTTAAAAAAATGGCATCTATGTTTATTATACGATATTTTTTACGTTATTAATTTTTATAAATTCATTCACATACAGCATTAAACATCTAATTCTTTAAAACAGAGAGAGTATACGCTATTTTACGAAGAAAACTAGAAGGTATTAGTAGTTGTCTCGAAACCTACTTTCAAACTGCCACGCGGTGAGAACAAACATTCAAGACTGATATACAATGGGGGAGTTTCCTTCAGTCAAAAGTACTACTTTTTGTTACTGAAATTGATAGAATGATATAAAAAAATAACATGGGTCCGAAAAATACTTTAATTTTCCCAACAGTTTATTTTTTATTAATTTTTTTAAATACCCTACCTTGAAAACGGGGCGTGGTTTCTGTGACGTCAGTGGTGCACCTAACAGCTCTCTTTCCAAGAATAACACCATTTTGCTTGACTTGAATTGTTCACTCGCAGGAATCGGTGACGTCACGACCTTCGTCATCTCACTACAACCAATTAGATTTCGAGCTTACGTGCACCACTGACGTCCTGCGCAGATGTTTTTTTTTTTTTTTCGGAATAGCATCTGCGCACTGGTTAAAATAGCTCATAAAAAATATAAAACTGTGTAAAAAAATAAAAAAAATGGTCAATTCCTATGTTTTGAAGCATGCTCTTTCAGAAAAAAATACTTTTGAAAATTAGGAAGCTCCCCCATTCGACACATTTATTAAATCAAACATAAGAAAATGAACGATTATAAATAAGTAAGAATGTAAGAAATCAAAATAACAGGATGAACAGAAAAGAACGCTTCTCACACATATTTACAAGTACACTCTATAACAAAAAAAATCGACGCACTCTCAATCGGACAGCTCCTTCTTGGTGCGTCGATTTTTAACCGACTTCGAAAAAGGAGGAGGTTCTCAATTCAAAGTGTATACTTTTTTTTTGTTTGTTCGCACATAACATGTGATCTACTGAACCGATTTGGACAATTTTTTTTAATCGATAGGAGATGGTGTAACTTAGGTACCATGTACTCATATGACGATATTTGTTCACTAGAAAAAAAGTTATGATCGAAAAACTAACATTTCATGTCACTTAAAACAAAATCTGCTATCGTAAATCCTTACTTCAATGAGCGACCCGATGGTCAAGTGGTTATGCGCGTCAGGTTGAAGTTCCTGATGGAATGAGATCGAGTCCAGGTCTGCAAGGATTTTTTCGAATAGCTGCATGTTTTTTTTTTTTTTTTAATGATTTGAATGATTGTAATTTCCTTATGCAGGTACATCCTCCCATGGGAATGTGCCCCATATTTTTTTATGGTACAAAGTGACAGTTTTGGTCGGATCTTTGTTAAAATTGGCAATGGGGTCCTTTGATGCTGTAGAATTTTTTTATGGACGTTTGCGCCATTTTTGGAGGCTTTGAATCGAATTATGGCAATAAATGGTTTTTGATTTGCAGCACCTATATTATTTTTTCAAAAATTATATAAACAATTAATTATATTATGTTAATTTTTGTACCTTTATAAAATTCTGTATTTTATACCTTGCATTTACGTCAAATTCAAGGTAAAATTAAAAGTCAAAAATTCTGAAGATGATAACTATATGTTAGAAATTAAAGTAACTATTTTTTGTGATTTTCATATTGGTTGTGACCAAAAAACATTACAAACAAATAAAATGTATCAAACACCATGAGTGTTGAGTTATTGGGAAAAATATGCTGTGTAATGTTTTTTTGTACTGCGAGGGGGGGGGGGGTATGAACGATCATTAAAGTGACACACATTTTTAAAAAATAAGATTTTGATTTGTGGTGTTTGAAAAAAGCTAAAGAGTCCACTTTAGTTGAAAATTATTTTCCATGAAAAGCAAAAACTTGCACCAATTTTCCAAGTCTTACTCTAACTCCTTCTCCTACAATTCAAATTACTTACTTTTACTTTCAGTTTTTAACCGACTTCAAAAAAGGAGGAGGTTCTCAATTCAAAGCATATGTTTTTTTGTCTGTTTGTTCGCACATAACATCTGATCTACTGAACCGATTTGGACGATTTTTTTTAAATCGATAGGAGATGGTTAACTTAGGTACCATGTATTCATATGACGATATTTGTTCACTAGAAAAAAGTTATGATCGCAAAACTAAAATTTCATGTTATTTAAAAACAATATGTGCTATCGTAAATCCATACTTCAATGAGAGACCCGATGGTTAAGTGGTTAAAAGCGTCGGGTTGAAGTTCCTGATGGAATGAGATCGAGTCCAGGTCTGCAAGTTTTTTGAACAGCTGCATGGTTTTTTAACTATATTTTGATTATTTTAAGTGCATTTACACTAGAAAGAATGAAATAAAATATTTTTGGAAAAAAAATAGCACCGACTTCAGTTGGAAATTGCTCTAAAAAGTAAAAAATAATTTTTTTCTTTGAACACCATCGAAACTACTTTTAAACATAAGTTTTGAAGTCGGCGCAAAAACAATGTATAGAATCATACGCAACGACAATTCAACTATAAATATAAATTTTAATGGATTCATTTCATTGATTACCACACATTCGTGTAATGGTACAAATATTCTGCTTTTAATTTTCAATGGTTTCTCTGAAAAAATGTTGGCAAAATATGGTTAAATATCATTTTACCTATCGTTTTTGCGCCGACTTCAAAACTTATGTTTAAAAGTAGTTTCGATGGTGTTCAAAGAAAAAAATTATTTTTTACTTTTTAGAGCAATTTCCAACTGAAGTCGGTGCTATTTTTTTTTTCCAAAAATATTTTATTTGTTATAGAGTGTATATACTTAACTCGAAGGCCAACAGTATTGCCATTTCAAACCACTTAAAAAGTTTTTTCATAGTCGTATACCGCAGAATACATTCCAATATAGCCTTTCGTATAATATGCCATTAATCTTTTACTCTTTTTCGCAAATAACTCATTATTTTAACTCTCCTCTACTACGGTGGTTTAAGATCACACATGCACTAGTGTTGGCTCGGATCCGACATACTCTTTTTTTTGAGCCATTTTTTAACATAAAAAACTATTTATCTTTTGGAAATTGGATACTAATGTAAAGTAATGATACTATGGGATGTAAAATTAAATTAGACAGAATTTTAAATTTGATTTGGGTCGGATACGACCCACCGTAGTAGAAGAAGGTTAATAGAGTTTTTACATCAGTTGGCTGCTCAATCTATTTGCACGAGTGGGACATCTTTACTCTTATATTTGTCCTTCATTCCTAGAAACACCCGGATACATACTTACAAATAATTAACTTTTAAATACATAAAAACTTTTTAGAAAGTTGACATTTAATATGATTAAGCATAATGGTTTCATTCGAATAAATCACAATTAAAAGCCGAGTTTTAAAATTCCAGGTATGAAGTGCAAGTAAGAGCTTTAAAATGTTTCATTTTTGTTAATTGGTTGAGCATGGTGTAAAGCTGAAAGAAAACTCATAAAATAGAGAATAGATTAAAAAAAATAATTAACTACATCAATCCAGTCCCCTGCACTTATATAAAAGACTAGTGGATATGCCCGGCGTCACGCGGGTTAGAATGCAACATGCGAAGTCCAAGAAGGTATTTTTTGTGACAACTTGGTCAGTTAAATCTGCGTGAAGGACAACGTGATATCAACTTTAAATGTGTTATTTATCTGTGAGTATTTTCTAAAAAAATGCGTTTCTACTTTAAAAAAAAAACAGCAGTATTATATATTCAAGGGTGAATACTCACGAAATAAACATTTCTTAACTATTTGAATTGAGAGAAGCCTCAGAAAAGCACGCGAAGCAAAAAAAAATATCAAACACAAAATTAGCTATCGAGGGGAAGTTGAGCTGAAGCACTAAATAATGATTTAAATGGAGGAAAGCCTTTAAAAATTTAGAGATTTTATGTGGAAGTTTCAACTAAAATTGGAATAAAAAAAGAACTACCAGTTAGATTTTTTTTAAATTCATCTCTCGATGTGTCTAGTGAAGACACAAACACACTGTACACTGAAATGTTTAGTAAAATCCGACTGGTAGTTTTTGAGTCTATAAAGGACATACATACATAGGTTCATTCATTTTTATATACAAAGATTCCTTTTCAAAGCGAACCAGTTGACAAATGTGATGTGAAGTGAATTTGATTCCGAAAG
>JAXGGA010021053.1:0-17230 GCA_038373865.1 Uloborus plumipes | reverse complement strand
AGATGAATCCCAGTTTCAAAGTGTTAATTCAGTGTTAGATTTCACATATCATATAAACAAGTTCTTCTAACCACACGCCGCCTGGCCTTGTAAAATGCTAGTTTTGGTGAAAATTACGTAAGTTCAGAATAAATGTGGGAGATTTAAATGTTGTTTAATATACTTTTTTTCAAACCCAATTTTGTCCTCCGACTTTGCGGTGTACATTTTTCAACTTGAATTATTTTTAACATTTATTCTTAATATTTAAAAAAAAATTAGAAAAAAATCATATTTTTGAAGAAATTCACAAACTTCAGGCCTCGTGCGGAACACCTAAACAATTTCTGATTAGACTTGAAATTTTTTGTGTAATATGTGGGTAGGTAGGGGCAACTTTTTATCAACTTAGTAAATTGAATTTCGAAAAAAAGTTTTTTTTCGATACACCCTATTGTGTAAGCTATTTACATGCATTTTTCAGATTTTAACTTAGAAAATTAGGCGAAAAGGATTGCTATCAGAGCATCCTTTTAAAATCCGACAGTTGTGAGGACCTAAAATATATTTCAACTGTTTCAACTATTAATAGCGAAATAGAAAGCCTGTCAGAACGGTAACGCAATCTCATATATGCGCATTATTTATAAAACCCTAGAAAATGCTATGGAACTAGGAATAGTTTTGATAATCATTTGTCAACTTCAATTTTTCATTTTGTCTCGTCTATCAAAGGCAAACTGATTCTGGCTGCTTTTCAAACTATGTAAAGAATGCTAAAAATCGCTTTACTAGTAAATAAGGTCTTGAATTCTCATGTATCATTAAATTGTGAGCTAAGATCTCTGCTGTGATTCTGAAAGGAAATAAATTATTAAATATATCCATAGTCTGTGTTTTGAATCAGTTACGATGTTCTACTGTCATATGAGTGCGATGGTTTAGCGATTATAAATTCTGAATAAATGGTATTTTTTTATGCCCCACGGAATTAAAAAAAAACAATGGTTTCGAATTGAAATGGAGTATGAAATATGATTGAAGTGTACTATTATTATTTCAAGCTACTTTTTCTGAGTGCAGTTCGTGGTGAGGAATCATGATAAAGAATGTTTCAATGGTATTTTTGCAGTCAAAAAATTTCTTCACATTTCGTTAGCAATAGATTTTTTTCTTCTTTTTCAGTCAAAATTGGACGCTGTTTTTGTAAAAATCTGGTCAGTTAATTTCTTTTGAATTTCGTAATAGAAACATTATACAGTGAACTCTCACTTATTCGCCAGCCCAAGGGACCAACAGAAAAAGGCGCATAAGTGAAAGAAACGTATAAGTGAACAAGCCTATTTAAAGGACTAGAGCGCAACATAGTTTCTAATGAGAGAATGAAAAATGATGTTTCTATAGAAAAGGGACATATCACTACGGTTTAGCGATTACTGTAACTTGAACATAAATTCTGGTAGAAGGCAAATGCTTTGACAAGAGAGCGGTAATAACTTTCATCGTTCTCGGAGTGGAGATAA
The DNA here is from genome assembly GCA_038373865.1 of Uloborus plumipes. Classification (NCBI taxonomy): domain Eukaryota; kingdom Metazoa; phylum Arthropoda; class Arachnida; order Araneae; family Uloboridae; genus Uloborus; species Uloborus plumipes. Next base: position 15,728 of record JAXGGA010021053.1, on the reverse strand, counting down.
ACACATGTTGTCAGATAAACACATTTGACGGAAAAGGCTCCTGTATATACCGGTCAGCAGGGAGAAGCGATTTGGTGAGTGAACAACACAGAAGGATGTTGTTGCACAGTCCAAAATATCTGATCATATTATTTGTGTAACATAGCTGTAAATAGTGTAAAAATAAAAATGCTAGAATTTTACTTGGATCCTCCGTTTCGATCAACTAACAAACAGAATGGCCAAAACGGTACAACATTTTCCATAAAAAGCTATTTTAAACATTTTAACTATATGTTTTCTTATGTTACATAAATTAGCAGATAAAATGCAGTTGCAGTTTAATGTACAAATATTTGAGTAAACTATCTCAATTTTCATTCTCAAGAAAAGTAAATCATCGAATCATACTTGTGAAGAAAAATAAACGAATTGTTTGACCTTAAACAATCGTATTGAATTCAAAGAACGTCATATTTTTATGAGCATATTGGAACTTTACATACAACTTATTTGAATTGAAAGATGTATACAAATGTTTTGAACAGTTTTAAGATGTCCTTTCTTAAGTGAATTATTCTACTTAGCTTATTTATAACGTTATGAAAGGGAGAAAATCAGACTTATGTATAAATCGTTGTAAAGGTCAACACATATTTCTGTCATCTCAAAGCCTTCCTTAAAGATTTTTATCGTAAAATTGTGTCATTTTTTAATTTTTTAGTGTCTTATTATTGTTCATCTTTACATTACATTAAAAAATGATCAACCCATGTGTAAACTTACCTTTAATAAATTGATGTGTGAAATCATATTACTTTTCTCTAAATATTATATTTTCTGTACTTTCTTTATTTCTCCTAAACTAAAAAACGAGTAAATAAGTACGCGAAAGTTCATTATTGTAAAGTAATATTTTCAAAAGCTGTTTTAGTGCATTAGGCGGAAACAGCATCCGTTCTTGTTCAACTGCACGAATGAATAAAATAAAAGGTAAGAAGTACAACGCTTAAATAAAGTTACACATAGTTAAAATCCCACATAAAGTGAAAGAACAATATATTTATGACTTAAAATTTTTCAGTTTCAAAACTAAGGAATAAGAAAAACGGAAAATTATTGTTGAAAACAAGTAGTGAGTTGATAGAAAATGTCTAGTTGATTTTTTAAAAGAAGAAAATTTTTACTGCTAACTCGGAATAGAGTTACTAGGAAAATGTATCTTGCTTTGCAATTAGTGTAGAATTTTTAGTTAATACGCAAAACGTTTTTCATAAGGAAGCTTAATAATAAAGTTCATTTCAAAAGCGTTAATATTCTAACGTTTCAAATTAATGCAAGCATACTTTGAAATGTCACATAAAATCTTTACGGAATGAGAGTATGATGAATCTTGACGTTCCGAAAATATTTTCGTTAAAATGTAACACAGTCTTGGAAAATATTTTCTTTATCAAGTGCTTTCCGAATTTCGTCTACTTTGGACGCTCTATAGGAGAATAGCTTCATCTTGGTTACGTGTTTGTTTATCCCCAATATCAACGCTTTTCCATCTTTATTCATTTCGATATTTATTTTTATTTTAATCAAGAAAAAAAATTTCCCATTATTATTAACACAAAACACATATAGTACGCACACACGCTTATACAGGGTGTCCAGCAAATTACTCCCTGATTTGAAAATATTTATCTTGAAAACAAATGACGATTTTTGAATGAAACAAACGGTATGTTTACTGGGAAATCCATAAAAATCACGTGCAAAATTTTGAAAAATTAGCAACAAAAATGCTAACAGGCGGCTCGACATGCTACAATTGCAAAACAAGAGCTTTAAATAAGGTTTTGAAGGCTGGAGCGAGAGATAATTTCTAGCGCTGAAACGCAAAAGGAGGTTTAAATAAACTATACTACCGAACAACAACTATCTCTGGTACCGGAATTTCACAGGTTGACTTTTGACAGGCGCTGACTGTCTTTGGAAGATGTACCTTGTTGCTGTAAGACTGTGTCCTAAACAGAATTTTTTGTCAAAGACAACTTGTTGTTCAATAGTATAACTTGTATAAGCATGCTTTGAATTTTTCAACTCTAAAAACGACCACTCCAGACATCGCAATACTATTTATAGGTACTGTTTCTATATATTACAATAATAACATGCTGTGCTACCTGTTGGGAACTTTTGTTACTATTTTTTTCGGGATGCACCAGTAAGCAAATTGGCCGATTACATTATAACGATTAATCGGCTGAGCCGATTAATGATAAGGATGATCGTTTTTCTACTACCGATTTTACCATCACTGTTTTTTTCTCTCTTTTACAATTCCAAGTTCAGAAATAGTAAGTAATTTATTTCTGAGAGAAGATTTTTTTTTTCCATTTTCCTAGTTTTCACAAAATAATTTCAATATTTTATCAAATTTCTTAGAACCAATTTTCATATTATTGTCAATAATATTATTAACACATTGTTAATTATGTTATTGTCTGTGTATAATTTATCATAAATAACTGTGTATTAATTGTTAACTATGTAATTATGTATGTAACTGGACAAAAGACTCCAATTTAGGAGTACTTTTAATTCATATTTTTTAACAATTATTAGCAATTTAATTCAATACTTTTATTCCTTGAAAATTAGAGGTTATCTAAAAGTACTGTGCAAAGGAGAAAACTACCACCACATGAAAAATGTTGCAACATTGTCTATGTATATTTATTCAAAGTAGGAGGATTAAGTAAAAAAACGTTAGGTCAACTGTGAGGTTTTTTTACAATTAATAAAAATATTCATCATAGTTTCTAAGTGGCATACTTTAAAGATTAATATTTGAAAAATATTTTTTAGGCTGATTAATCGGCAAATTAGCCGGTAAATCAGCCGATTAATCGTTCCTAATATATATAAATAAATAAATAAATAAATAAATAAATAAATAAATAAATATATATATATATATACATATATATATATGTGTGTGTGTGTGTGTGTGTGTGTGTATGTATAATTACAAAACAGTTTTTTTAGATCTTAAAGCTTCTGTAAGAAATTATCTGTCGCCAGTTCGGTTACTTTCTATTCGAAACTGATGAGTCCACAATAACTAGAAAACTGCCGTCTCTGGATGAAATGACCGTGTTGGCGATACATTGCATGTAATCACCATTTTATCAAAGAATGTGTTGAACGACTTTTATGACCTTTTAATGTTTTATTTATGCTTTTACTTTTTAGCCTACTTTCCCGTTAAAAATAAAAGAAAGACGAAAAAAGTATTAAAAGTAGCTTAATGCATCTAAAAAATATCACCAAGTCCAAAAAATATCGCCAAGTTAAAAAAATATCGCCAAGTCCAAAAAATATCGCCAAGGTAAAAAAATAAAAAGGTAAAATGAATATCGAAAAATTAAAAATTTGAAAGTTAGGGTATTGAGATGGGGAATTTGTGTGTCGGTCGGTCGGTCTGTCGGTCTGTCGGTCGGTCTGTCTGTCCCCCCCCCCTAATAACTTTTGAATGAACATTCCGATTTTGACAAACTTTTTTTGTTGGAAAGATCTCGGCGAGTACAGCTCATTCCCATATTTGATTTTTTGATTGGAACAATTTTTGGTTCAACTTTGAGCCGTTCAAAAAACCGGTCCCGCGATACTAACTTTTTAATGAACAGTCCGATTTGAACAAATTTTTTTTTGTTGGAAAGAACTTTTCAAGGGTATTTCATTCCCGTATTTACATTTCCGATTTGAACAATTTTTCGTTCAACATTGAACCGTTCAATCAAGCTGCCACCCCTAATAACTTTTGAATGAACAGTCCGATTTAAACAAACCTTTTTTTGTTTGAAGCATCTCGGCAAGGATATTTTATTACCGTATTTAAATTTTAAATTTGAACACTTTTGGTTCAACATTGAACCTTTTAAGCAACCTTTCTCCACCTATAACTTTTGAGTGAACCGTCCGAATGGAATAATTTTTTTTTTGTTCGAAAGATCTCATCGAGTGCAGCTCATTCTCATATTTGATTTTTCGATTTGGACAATTTTTGGTTCAACTTTGAACCGTTCAAACAACCGGTCCCGCGATGCTAATTTTTGAGTGAACAATCCGATTTGAACAAACTTTTTTTTGTTCGAAAGATCTTTTCCAGGATACTTCATTCCCGTATCTACATTTTCGATTTGAACAATTTTTCGTTCAACATTGAACCGCTCAATCAAGCTGCCACCCCTAATATCTTTTGAGTGAACAGTCCGATATAAATAAACTTTTTTTTGTTCGAAGGATCTCAGCAAGGATACTTCATTACCGTATTTAAAATTTCAATTTGAACACTTTTTCGTTCAACATTGAGCAGTTCAAGCAACCTTTCCCCACCTAATAACTTTTGAGTGAACCGTCCGAATGGAATAAACTTTTTTTTGTTTGAAAGATCTCGGAGAGGCTTTCCCATACATTCCCATATTTTGCTTTTTGATTTGAACCATTTTTCGTTCAATATTGAACCGTTCAGAAAAAAAAAATTAACATTAGAGTCTACCGGGAATTTGAGTTAAATGTTGATCCTGAACTTAAAGTCGGATTTCCTACAAACTAACTTTGTAAGAAAATGGTTTTGATAAATAATGTTTGTAACGTACTTTTCTGAGTAATCTTCTGTGAGGACTCTAGTTCCGACTCCGACTCCGCAAACATGGCGGAAATGCAGGCTCAGAAAAAAAATTACTGACTGTGCAGACGATTTTTTGTTTATTTATTCATTTGTTTTATTTTATTTATTATTATTATTATTATTATTATTATTATTTGGCAGACGATGTTTTTTTTGTAACAAAAGTTTTTCATTCACGAGAACATTTTAGTCTTTATTTATATTTAACAACTGGCAACAGATTAAAAGTGAAATTCGAGATATTTTATTAACGGACGAGTTTTTTTTTCTTTTTTTTTTCTTTCTTTGATAAAATGTGTTTGATGCTCTTTGTATTTTTATTTATTTATTTATTTATTTTATTATTATTATTATTATGTTTTTTTTTTTTTTTTTTGAAAACGATGGAGGATTTTTTCTACGGAGGAACTGTAACAGTTACACTCTTTGAAAGGTGCGACAAAACTTTATTTATTCGTTAATTACTTTTTACGTGTCTATTTCATCTGATGAAACGGGTATATTTTGCTTTTCGAAATCAGCTCTTAGTGCTAAAGAAGTATGTTTGACATAATTTTAAGTCTCAGATAATCAAGAGAATAATGATCAGATGCGAGAATGCCGATGTCGATGTACGGGAAAGTAGGCTCGTTTAGTTCTTGACAGAACTTCTTGTTAAATGTTTTATTGAAGTTATATTACATGTTTACAGTTCTTAAAAATAAATGTTTAAATCTGGTTCATTTCATGTGTTAAGTTATGGAACTTGCGTGAACTGTAGCAAAACGAGAAATCCTTAATTGCTTTTTTTTTATTGTATTGGGATTTTCCCCGTATGCTTTTGCTTATATACAAAAAAAAAATGACATGCATGCCTATTGTACAAGTAAGAATTTTGAACTTTATGGGACTCTTATTTTTAAATAATAGTAGAAAAGTTTTTTTTTTTTTAATTTTCGAAAGGAAATGATTGTGTTAGGGAAAATAATGCTATATGGAAATTTATCATAATTTAAATTAGTCAAAACTAATCATAATTAATTATTAAAAATCTTACATTACATAAACTTTACAATTTTCATTTTTAGATTTACTGCTTGTCTTTTATTTATTTTTCTCCTTAACATACACCAGAACTGACAAAATCTATTTTAATTCATCTTTCTTAAATATCTTATTAGAAGTACAGAACCAATTCATTATTTCTGAGAATCTTAGAAACGTAATGTAACCGTATACTGAAACGGGCGATTTCCTCTAAAACTCTCAAAATAAATCGGACAAGTAGCATCATTAGTAATATGAAACTTCAGTTCATAAAATCGTTATGATAGATAATTACGTAGTGCACTGTAATAAATGATTACAAGTGCGGGGTTTAATTCCATCCCTCATTAAAATCCTTTCTATTTTGCATTGCCATCTCAAATCTACAAAATATTTATAACTGAGTTGTCTTCAAGGATCTATACATCCGCTTTTGACTTTGCCACAAAAAAAAATTTAACTTCATAATGTAATTTTTTTTCGTGAGATGTCAGGATTTTTTTATGTTTCTTTTAAGTCAAACTTCATCTTGCAATATAACATACTGTTACGGTAATATTTGTAGCTTTATTTTTGCATTTAATTTACAAGAAATCGGAAATGTTTCAGGGGCAAAGCAATACTTTCTACAGAACTACATGCATTTTTTTTTAATTCTATGAACTCATTACACACACCATCACGTTAACATATAAAGTTGGCTAAATATACAGGGTGTCCACTCCAATCGTGGACCAATAGCTAATTTCTAAACCGTTAGAGATAAGCATATAGTTTATTTAGGAAAAAATCTCAAAATTATGAAAGGAATTTTGGGTCTATTCAATGTTTTTCAAAAAATCAAATTTTGAAAGAGTTACGAAATTTAAATTTTTATACAGCCCCCCAGTCCTATCAATCATATTTAGTAAAACATTCTTCACACTGTAACGTTTAAAACTAAAAAAAAATCACTCTTCTATCACAAAAATTGACCGAGTTATGACGTTTTGAAAAATCAAGATTTTGCATTGTTTCATGACGTTATCGAGAGATCGCTTAAGGGACCGTATGCGAAATCCTTCAAAATCTTGATTTTTCAAAACGTCATAACTCGGTCAATTTTTGTGGTAGAAGAGTGATTTTTTTTTAGTTTTAAACGTTACAGTGTCAAGAATGTTTTACTAAATATGATTGATAGGACTGGGGGGCTGTATAAAAATTTAAATTTCGTAACTCTTTCAAAATTTGATTTTTTGAAAAACATTGAATGGACCCAAAATTCCTTTCGTAATGTGGAGATTTTTTCCTAAATAAACTATATGCTTATCTCTAACGGTTTAGAAATTATCTATTGGTCCACGATTGGAGTGGACACCCTGTATATATGCAGTGTGAATGGATTTGTGTGTTTGTAAGAAAGGGCGATTGGAAAGGTGTATCACACCGTTCACAGCTATGTACAGTATTTCTCTGTCAATTTTACCTCCGACAGTGTTTTCTCGTTTTCGGGTAAAATTATAGGGTAATTGGCACTAAATTGATTTGGGTTAATTTCGTAGTCCCTTTACAGAGGTATTCTAACGGAAATGCACGGCAATTGCCTTCTCCCATTACCCCAAAGAAGGAAAATATTGTCAAGATTCTCAAGGTTCTCTGCAGAGGAGTAATATATATTATATACGTTGTATTTGTTTCGATATGCCAAAGTAACTTAGGGCACAATCAGAAGAGACCACAAGAGTGCCCCGTTGTTCACTTCTTGAAGTGAAATCTCATACTTGCCGAAAGTGACCAATCCTTATGAATATAGCAGATATAAAACCCATTTTAAATCAAATATCTTATGTGAGAAGAATTGTTTCAAAATGTTAACATTTTGAGAAAAAACATTAAAATGTTCTCTTTTTTTAAAAACGGAGGAGGATTTTTTTACTTTAGACTAAAGAGTTTGGAAGAAATGTCCTGTTTAAACCACAAAAAGTGAAGACCGCTGTAATAGAGTAGCCTTCCCTCTTATTTTAATTACAAGACTACATTAAATCAATATACCAATCATAAAGTATATTGTTTTTCTTTTTCTTTTCCGTTCTTTTTTTTGGGGAGGAGGGGGAATGCAGAAAAGCATTCATGGCTAAATTCCAAACATGTTGCTTGGTTGATGCTCGAATATTTTAGTCTGAACGAACAATAAAGATTTAACCCTTCACTGCATGGTGTGCCTGATCTGGCACAAAGCAAATAAACCCTCATATATTCCTATGATTTTTAAATGCAGTTAAACTGAGCTTCGTGCCTCTTCTGGAACATTGCTATAACAGTTTAGTGTGCTTTTTATGTACTAGTTAGTTGCACTAGTCTATGTATTACAGTTCTTGCTTTTGAAAAATAGAATGTCTGCATTACAGTAAGAAGTATGCTTAATCATTATTTCCTTTGTTCTAAAAATGTTTAGACATAAATGCTGTACTTAGTGGTAAAAGTTGTTGGTTCCACTTATCGCACAAAACATATTGTAGATTATTACACTTATCGGTATAAGCTTATACTAAGTGCTTTGTGCCATACGTGGAACAAACAGTTAAAATATCATTTTTGGCACAAATTTTTAAGATTAATTTTTTTCTTCATTTTTCCTGAACTCAGGGCTATTTAAAAGGCAGCATATGGTTTTTTTCATGAAAATATAAAAAATCGTGCAGCTAAGGGTTAAAGAATGTACGGAAGAGCAAAACTTTGATTTCATTCAATATAAAAATATTTTTCCTTAAATCTCGATATCATTTACTTAAGATGATTTTTTACTGAAATTTAACTAACTTTTTCGTGATGACATCGGACCAGAAACTGTAGCCAATGACATTTTAAACACGATAAACAAGACGGGATCCGAAGACCTGTTGGAACAAAATTGTCACATAAGTTGCTAGTGTTCCTTTCTCGTGAATGTATTCCAATGTTCATGTATTACGCGCCAGTTTTACTCTTCAGTTATTCCATGTTGAACAATATTCTTCAACAATTCATGCTGCCACGCATGTTTCAAGGCCCACTTTTAGGCCTTAAAACATCAGCAAATAACTAAATTAGTAAACTTAATTAATAAATACGATTATAAAAAACGTCTACACTACTTACGTTTGGTAATATGAAGTAATAAAAGTTTTGTAATAACTCATAGAGTGGGTACGTTTTCGCACATATACATGTTAGAAGCAATGCTTTTAAATGCATTCCTTTTCAACCATTTTCTTGCAGCTGAAAAAAAACTATGGGGCCATTCCATGAAAAGTGAAACCAATTGGTCAAAAATTCATATTGAAGTTATGTTGCTATGTTATACATCCTTTTAAAGCTTAAGATGTATATTTTAAGAATCCTGCATTGGTTTTTTGGTGAGAGTTGGAATAATACTTGTTTTCTTAGTTGGAAGTACGATATTCACGAACTTGTAAAAATCAGAAAAAAGAACACATTTTCAAATGCATATTTCTCATCGAAAAATAAAAACAAAAATAACTACTTGTAGCACAATTTTAACTACTAAGACGGTACTATAATAATATGCATTCATCAATTTCTTTTGAATTGATCGAAATGGTGTAATTTAAGTTTGAAAAAAAGAAGTTTGATGTTACGTCTGTAACAAAAAAGAAGCAAAAGTTGTCGTTACGTCCTAAAAAATCAAAATTAAAAAAAACCCTTAATGGTCCTTTTGGCAAATTCTTAGAGTAATTGCCCACCATAGTTAAAAATGTTTCAACTGATTTAGTTTTTAAATTAATGCTGTTACAGACGTAACATTTCGGACATAACAAATGGCTCTATGTTACGTCCGTAGCAAAAGTAAATTTCCAATTAAATAGGTAAAAAGCAAAGGATGAGCAATACATGTATATAGCATAATATGGTACGAGTACTAAAGTTTCTGGTATTCTGATTTTGAAATTTTTAATTATGTCGGCATGTAATTGAAATTTATTTGCGGAAATGCCGTTCGAATTTCGAAAACGTCGGACGAAAAAGGACACATTTTTTCATTCAAAAAAAATTATCAAAATTGACCAACTGTCACCAAGAAGGTTAAATTTTAGTTTGGTACTAGTATTCTGCTATGTCATCCAACATTTTCAAATTTTTAAGTTCTCCTAAGACCAATCACTGATTCCAGGGAGGAATTTACTTTTCCCGATTTTTTTATGTAGCAGCCCCATTATGCATTAATTTTAAGAATACAAATAAATAAATTTGTGTGAAGGCCCTTCTAAACTTTTCTTGTGTCAATCTTTCTTGGAAATAATTGTCTTAAGATGCATTAATTTATTGTTACATATTGACATATCGGCATATGCTCTCAACTCCCCCAGACTTACCCAAATTTTCTAAAACTGTTACAATATAACTTAAAATATTCAAATAATGTGTTAATTAATGCTACTGTATTGTTTTAGCACAAAAATCTTTGTTTATTCCTGCTTTAAAATACTGTTTTCTACTTTCAAATCAGAGATGTTACGTCTGTAACACCACTTTGTTTCGTCCGTAACAAGTTTATGAATTTTTTTCACAAATTCGGCAGTCAAAATCCACACAATCTTTATGGTTTCAGAAAGCTTGAAGTCTCTAGAACACGTATTAAAAAAAAAAAAAGTTCAAAATTTTCGTATAATTCAGAGGAATATTGTAAGTTGTATGACATAGTCGAGATTTTGCTGTTTTGTGAATTACGTCTGTAACAGGCAGTTTTTAATTTCTGTATTTTTTTTGTAAGTAAGCAATCTGCACGCAAATTTAATGTAGCATAAACATCATCAAGTTACACTACAGGGAAAAAAATTGAAGACTTTCATCAGCCCAAACCAGAATTATTTGTGTTCAAAGTCTGCGATTGTTACGTCTGTAACGATGGAATTGCCTTATGGTAAACGACACGAGTACCATGTAAACAAAGGTTTTCACCCCCCATCTCTTTAGAGAAAATCAGAAGACTTAACCTCATGCGCAAATCCAAGAAAGGTCGAGCGATATAACATCAAACCGGTGATATTTAACTTGAATTTTGTCCAAACGGATATTTTAGTTTATGTGAACAAGCAAAAGTGGATAAAATTTTAGTTAAAATTCATTCGGGGTTGAAAAAAAGGACATTTCTGCAGATTTTCTTTTCGTGGCTGCAGTACTTCCTTTACTACGTAAAAGTACGTCAGAAAAACTACCGCGTTGGCGCATAGCCCCCGTACTTCATTTACTGTTACTTTTACTAAACAAGTATTTTGGAGATATTTTCATTTAATATGGTCATGTGACTTAAAATGCGTCACTTAATATACAAGGCAGTGCAGCTAAAACTGAGAAACGACATCCTTCAATTTGTATTTTACAACTATTTTTCAACATGTTGACAAGATTTTTCAATTTGAAAAATATAATGTCCTAAATGTGCCCAAAATAGAAAATTTCTCTACACGCTGTGAATAGTAGTGTTTCGAAGATATGATTTACCAACGTCAGAAAATCTTAGTAATTTATTAAATAAAAGACCAGAGTTTAGGTTTTTTCTCACAGTGGAAGAAAAATTCTCATGACAGTCAGGTGATAAAAAGTATTAAATATTTTCTTTTTTATTTCAATTTTCCTGAACGGGGTAAAATAGAACATGATTAGGCTTCGGTGCTTCAATTCTTTTCCCATATGTGGTTCTCTATTTAGAAGTGCGGCTGATAATGTTTACTGCAGTTGAACAATCTGTTACTTTCTTTTTCTTAAAATTTAATTTTGGTAACAAAGAAATTTCAAAAATGTTTTTTTTTTCATTGAATTAAAATTTTAAATGAGACGTTCAAGCAAAAAGTGCTCAAATTTTGTTACACATTGTTTAAGAAATGTTAACTCAAAAGTTATATTTATTTTTGAAAATAACAATTAAGTATTTTCAAACCTTTTTTTGCGTACTATCGATTGAATCATCATTGCTACCAGAAAGTTTGAAATAAGCTTTTAATTTATTCTTATCTCCCAAACATTTTAGAAAACTATTTAAATTTTAGATGTCATAGATTAACAATATCGTTAGACAAACTGGTGTTAAAAATTTATAATGCAAAGAGCTGTAGTTTCGTAAAATTGTGTTTAAAAAATTCCAGAAATTTCGACAGCATGAGTTGAGGTTTAAAACGTATTATACTAAATGAATACCAGAAAACTATTTATCAGTTCTTCTTATTATTCAAATGTTATATGAATTCTCTAAATATATTTTGGTAGATATCTTCGAGGTTAATCATGAGTTGATAGAACTATCTAGAATTACTAAATACCGTTGTATTTAGAATGTATTACTAGTGATGGTATCTGTTTATGATTTTGTCGTAAACAAAATGACTGGTTGAATATGAAATTATCCCCCGTTATCCGTTTTTTTCTCAGTTGCTGGATGAAACGAAACAAGACTCATTATGCTTCAGTAATTTTGATACCTAATTTATTTATTTCAGTAAATATTAAGTACATCTTGTGCATTTAAAACTCTATATCAAGTCAATGAAATTGATCATATGGATTACTTTAATAGAAATGTGCTAATTTTTATTGCTTCTTCACAGAAATATTTTCAATTTATTTAATAGACAACTAAAATGAAGCTGTTTTGATTTTAATTCATTTTTATACTTACAGTATTTAAATAAATAAAAAGTATTTAAAGTTATTTTTCCTTCTTGCTGATAGCAACTGATATACACATCGTGTAACATTTACGATACATGTTTATTAAAGTAAGTATGAATGAATTTTTGTCCTGGAAAAGAAAAGCAGATGAAATGTGTATTTATTTTTGTCTCTTCGACAGCTTATTGGTGATAGCTTTGTATTGACACAGTTTCATTATCATCCTCAGACAATCCAAGATCAGATTATCACTTTTTTACACAATTATGAAATGCAAACTACTTTTATTGTGTGCGTGTGTTTTTTTTTATTGACAATCGCTTCCCTCTTAATTGAAATTCAAATTTAACTTTTAGTAAAATATCCTGATTTTATATTTTTAAATCAAAACTAGCACAAATTTGGTTTGCATAAACTTTAAGGCTACAGTGGACAAATAAAATTGATTTTTTTCAATTATTGATTTATGTATCTAAAACTTTATGAGCTTGTATTATTGTATATTTACTACATATAAAAGCATAAAAATCACAAATTAGTGCAAAAACAATGAATACTTTTTTTCAAATTTTAAATTTAAACATTTTTTAACAAAATTTCAAAACGTTCCAGGCGTCACAATTGTTTTTTAAACTTTGAATTTCCACCTAATTTCCAATCATTAGGCATGATTGCATAAAACATTGCATTACATGCAATGTTTTATGGACTAGTTGATAAAAGATGGCTGAAAATGAAAAATTGTATGATTTTTTCAGCTGAAATTTTTTATTTTCAGCCATCTTTTGTAAACTATCTCATAAAACATTGCATGTAATGCATTGTTTTGTACATTCATGCCTAATGATTGGAAATGAAGTGGACATTCAAAGTTTGAAAAAAAAATTGTGACGGCTGGAACATTTTGAAATTTTGTTAAAAAATATTTAAATTTGAAATTTTGAAAAAAAGTATTCATTGTTTTTGCACTAATTTGTGTTTTTTATGCTTTTAGATGTAGTAAATATACAATAATACAAGCACACAAAGTTTTAGATATATAAAGCAATAATTGAAAATAAATCAATTTTATTTGTCCGCTGTAGCCTCAAATAATCACAATACGAAACATTGTTATTTACTACCGGGAATGCAAACAAATATGCAATGTTTCCCAAACATAATAAAACTACCTACACGTTTATCACAAAAGCAAGACCTAATATTGCTATTTGAGAGATCATCAGACTTTCAATGATGTGTAGACATTATGCAATGTGAGCTCTCCGCAATGGTATTTAAACGCTCCACCAGCAAATATACCCAATTTTCACAACATCCATTAATGAATATTTATCATCAAATAAATATAAATATTAGGAAAGCTTTCGTGGGCGTGATGGTGATGCGGTTGAATAATGAAACAAAGGCTCCTTACTTATTGCGCTATAATATAATTTAAAATATAGTATATATAATGAGTAAATTATCATATTCTCTTCTCAAACAAAGTAAACCATAGACAAAGAAAGAAAGGAAGTTAGAAAGATAAAAAGAAGAAAAATATGCATAAATTTCTTGATTGTCTACTAAAGTTGAAAAACAGATGCAAATCCACTACTTTGTACACCATTATTAGACAACCCCCTCATTTTTTTCAATATGAAAGATATTATAGAAATGTAAATTCTTTATTGAAGCAATATGAAAATTGCAAACAGTCAAATAAGGCTTCTTTTATGTAAGGAAAACAAGTTTACAAAAGAAAATATTAAGAGCAGAAAAAAAGTACCTATTAATAAAAACGCATCATTTTAACTGCACTAAGTTATGCTTGTCACGAAAGCAGAACCCCCGCACCCCCCTTGACAAAATATATTTTAAATAGTCACAATATTTTTAAGCTTAGGCGATAAATAACTTTTACTTCTATTTCGTTTAAAAGCTTTCTATGGGTTTTAAATTTTTTTTCTGGATATTTGCTAGTTTCTTAAATAGTACAAGCTTAATTTAAGTTCAGCGAATTTTTAAGAATTAAATCATGCTTTTTCAGTTTTCATTTTATTCAAGAACGATATTTTTTGGCCCACAATTAAAAAACTTTAAAAAGTTCGATAATTTATGTAAAATATCTAATATTAATAACAAAAAAAATATTTAAGAAAAAATTAAGGCGTTTTTCAAACATTTCACGTACGTAATGATACTGTGCGATGAATTGTAAAGATGATTAAAAATGGCACATTTTTTAGAATTATGATAACTCTATAGTACTATTTTATAAAATCAGTAATTGTTACAAAGGTGGAGTAAAAATAACTGATAGGTACCCGTTTTCCATGACATAAGTTTCTTTTTTATCACTTCTTCATCTTAATATGTAGTACAGCACAAAGTGTAGTATAGGCTTTCTGTTGCTGAAAATGAGTAAACTAAGAAACAACTTGTTCATACAGTGCCAGACAAAATTATAGGGCCAGGAAGAAAACATAAGAAATATCGAAGTTAAACTGTGCGAGTGGTTATGAAAAGAAAGCATAGTAAAACTAGCATCATATATAATATAATTTATGAAAAAGAAAATCTAACAAATAATTATTATTACCTAAACTGCATGTTTTTCAGTTGAACATAAAAAAGAACTTGGACAAAATTATAGGGTCACATTAGCCTAATCACACAACTGAAATTAATAATTAGTGAAATTGCCTTTTTTCTCTATAACCTTAACCAGTCTCTCAGTCATAGACTCCGACAACATTTTTAAAACGTTTTTTGCAATTTTTTCCCAAGATAATTAAATTGTTTTCTTTAGTTCTTCCTTATTGCTGTAACACTTCCCATATTTGTAAATATCTCGTACTAAAATACCCCATAAGTTCTCAATAGGATTGAGGTCAGGGCTTCTGGCAGGCCAGTCCAAAACACACACTTGATTAGCCAGGAACCACGCCTTTGTGCATCCTTGAGGTATGCACATCGGCGTTATTGAAATGTATAGTCTCCGTTGGTTATGAGGGGTGCCACAGGTAACAGATAAAGTACCAGAACATCTTGATAATCCTGTAATGTCGTATTTGATTTAATAAATGCTATTGGAGTGACTCCGCCAGCAGCAAAGCCTGCCCAAACCATAACACTGCCTCCTCCGAACTGACGCTTTGAATAGAACCTCTTTTCTCGACGTAAATCGTGCCAATAGTATTGGAATAAGTCTGGCCCATCCAATTAGAATTTCTTTTCGTCTGAAAACACTACATTTTGCCATTTGTCTCCAAATGCAATGTATTTTTTTGCAAATTCCAGACGGCACATTTTATGCTTTACCGTCAATGGAGGTTTCCCTTTCATTTTCGAGTACCGAAAGCTCGGATGCGCTGCTATAAGTCGCTGTACTGTTCTTCTTGAACATGGA
>JAXGGA010021052.1:0-17230 GCA_038373865.1 Uloborus plumipes | reverse complement strand
GCCTGATTAATACCATGTGTGAAAACGTATCATCTCTAATTTTATGATTAACAGCTTACCATGATTAAAAATGCTTCCCATTACACGCTACCGAATTTATGTCTTTTTGTTTCTAGCTGTTGTATTAGCACCCTTTTACATTGCTCTTTCAAGATTTCAAGGTAAGGCAAAATTTACTAAAAGCAATTCCAAGCTTTTAAATGGAATGATTGTTTTTCTAAAAAAATGAAAAGTTAGGCTTTCGAGAACTTTTCACGTTTGTGCAAAAAATTTTTTACTGATCATAATCATTTGATGAAAGAAAATTAAAACTTTGAAATTATGTGTCAAAAGCAGTTTTCGTGGTGCTTTCTAGATTTATTTATTTTAATAAGATTCGCAGCTGAGGACTCAAATATTAGTGAATAAATTTAAGTAATGCTTCAAATTTGAACGGACTTTTTTTTTTTGAAAAATTCTGGTGAGTATTTATTGTTCTTGTTCACTACAAACTTTTCACGAACTTTTTTTTTTTTATATCAACTAAACTAGAATATAGAGTTAATGTCAGTCCGGTCACACATTCAGTTTATTTATTATTCTGAATAGTATTATTAAAGCACCACATTCCATTCAACATACTGTAAGTTACATTTTAACAAAATTGCACACCATGGAAATTAGTTCGTTTTTGATAGTTTTATTTTTAATCATTTTATGTGCAAAGCATCATGATGTGCAGTTACATGTTTAGTTTGGACAACCCTCTGCAGCAATTTGCTACCAAATTTTTTTTCAAAAAAAAAAAAATCAATGGCAGCTAAAAAATAACATTGAAAATTAAGTTAAGAAAGAACTAACTTTTATTTTTGTCTGAAGATTTTTTTTTTCATCATTTATTTCTTTTATGACTGTTAATGTTCAGATTAGGTGGTAAAATAGATAAGTTAATATTTATATTTCTCATGTACAGGGAAAGAAGTTTTTGTTTTGTTGATTAAAAAGTTAAAGTGTCACTCAGAGGAGCAGCCTGCTCATCTCCTTTTCCTCCCTAACCATGCTACTTTATTTAATAACAAAAATATTTTTAGTGTGATTTAATTATTTTGTTGCTATTGTAATTGTATGGAGTCAAAATTGTTTTAATTGTGTTGCATGATAAGTACTTACATATTGTGCTTTTATATAAAATATACCTGTAATTTAGAGAAATGAATGCTTTTACAAATAAATGGTATTTGCTTTGTTTGCTTTTTGGTTTAATTTGCATTGAGTATGGAAAAATTCCCTGGAAAAATTCAAAATGTCAGGTCTGAACATATACTGTCACTGTGAGATGATGATATTGTAAATACTAATTATAGTTTTTTGCTCTAAAAATTTATATTGCCTTGATTGAGTTGGAGATCTGGCATGACTTCCCTGTTAAAAACTAACTAAAATATAAGAATTTGTTGTTAGTTACAACAACTAGTGCAGCGAGCAGCCACCTGCTATGGGAGAAGGGGGAGGGAGGGTTCATAATAGTTTTTACAATGTATATAAAATACAATATCACTCATGGCAATATATGTTAAAAAAGGGGGTTTTAAGCATTGACCCCCAATCCCCTTGGCTACTCCCCTGTTAAAACTCTTAAACCAAAGCCAGTGACCTATTTTATAGTTGTATACTTTCCCCTTTATTCTATAATAGTACTAAAGAAGCCTTTTTCTGATAGAGTAGGTTGAATGATGTAATGAATATCTCCCCAAAAACAACAGTGTTGTAAAAAAATCCCCCGCCAAGAAAACCTTAAATACTCAGCCTTAAAAAGTTATGATATCGAGTTTTCCCGCCAAGTTTGTGCCAAACTACAACTAACCTGTATGTATAGTTCTTTTAAATTGTTTTTAGTCCTGCCAGGCGGGAAGCTTTGTCTTGTGAGGTGGTTGCTTAATGAGTAAAAATTTCCCGCCTGGCAGGACTGAAAACTATTTAAAAGAACTATACATACAGGTTAGTTGTAGTTTGGCACAAACTTGGCGGGAAAACTCGATATCATAACTTTTTAAGGCTGAGTATTTAAGGTTTTCTTGGCGGGGGATTTTTTTACAACACTGTTGTTTTTGGGGAGATATCACATGTTTTTGCATTAATATTATTTTGCGGCGTACGAGATGGTCGACGTGTCCCCGGCGGGGATAGAACCTGGGACGAGTGTGGTAGAAACCCAGTGCTTTGGCCGCTGGACTAAAAGGCCTCGTAACCCGGCGGGCAAAGTTGGGTTATATGCTCTCTAAGCGTACGCCGCCACAATTTCTTTGCATGTTTTTTTTTTTTTTCTCTTCAAAATTTACTTTGCATGTTTTTTTTCCCTTCAACATTTTTCTTGGCGGTCCGACATCTGTGGTTTTCTTGGCAGCATGCATTTGGTGCAAAAGTTCAAGGATCTTCTTCAGTCTAGGATAAATTTGAAATCAATCACAATGTACCACCCGAACCGACGCAAAACAAAGCTAGTTGCTAACAATACTACGATTAAATTAAAAGTTTAAAAAAAACCCCAACCCTTAATGCCGATCTCATATTAAAATGAACTAAATTGAAGATCCCTTTTAAAAGCCTTATGCAATAAAATCAATTACAAATATTTTATTTGTTAACAAATAGAAACTGGCAACAGATGAAATTATAAATCATTGAGTTTTCTTTCCTCGTGGCCCAACAATGAAAACATAAATGCTCAGATGTTGAACAGAGCTAGTAGATAGAAATTGGACCAATTTTAAGCATTAATAACTCCGGGGTGCGATGACCCCGGGGGGTAAATTTTGGGAAAATGTCCTCAATGTCTCATCGAGAATATTCATACCAAAAATCAACACTAAAGACCCCCGGGGAGAAAAGATACGGAAAATAAAAACGAGGGGGGAGGGGGTGGGGGGTCGAAAAACCCCCTATGCCGAGCTTTGGGACAAAATAAATGTGGGTGCAAAAGCAGAGCTCAATCCGAGTTACCGTTTAGTCTGGACCCCTGTCAAACAATTTTTAAAAAGTGCGAAAAATAGCGATTTTATAACATATATCACCCCTCCCCCTGATGGTCCTGGATGTTTTGCTTTAGTATATGCCGTCAGGGGACGCTGGAGATTGAGTATACCAAAAATGAACTCTAAGGATCTTTATGGGGCTGAGATACAGAGGGGTGAAAACCCCGGTTTGGTTACTCGCGTAAACAGTCCTAGTCGCTGTTTTACATTTTTATTGGCGACGGAAATTTCTTGGCGGCTTGTATTTGGTTTTCTTGGCGGGGCGGGACGCTCCCGCGTCCCGTGATTCTCAGTAAAAAATAAGAAGAAACTTTGAAGTAAAAATTAGTGTGAAGTTGGGAAATTTGCGTGAATGAAGTTATTAACTATGGGTCATTCCACATCAAATCAACCACAAAAATGGGATTTTAACACCCACCATCTCGGATTTTGATGAAACTTGGTATACTTCATTCCTTTGTAGTCATAAGCAACCCCCTAAATTTTTTTCTTTCTATCTCGATGCGTTTTGATTTTACAGCCTGTTGAAATTTTGCGATTTTGCATTTTTTGTCATTTTCGAGACACATAAACTGAGCTGATGTTGTTTATGAAAAAAAATTGTACCTGGGTAACTAATGGTTTAATCTTTTAAATTTTTTTTACAGATATTGTGAAGACTTTGAGCATGTAAATAAAAAATATTACAATAGTCTTAGTCTATATGAATTTTTTTAAAAAAATTTCAAAATTGAAAATTTTGAACTTTTTTTGTCAAAAAAAGGCTTTGTCAAAATTTTAAATTTCAACATGAGGGTCGTCTTTAAAAATTCTAATTTTTTTTTTACATGATCATGGATATGTACTCTAATTTATCCCATGAAATTTTTTTTGGGTATTTTAGGGATTCAACCCCCCTCCCCCCTCTTATTCTAGAAAAGAAAAACGTAAAACATCACACAAACAAGCTCTTCCTCCTATTTAAAAACAGAATTGTCATCAATTAACACACAAATTTAAACATGAAGTATGTTGAATATTCAACTAAAAATTAAAATTAAAGATTTTTTTTCAGTTGAAATAGTTTAAATAATTTAATAGAGGAATTCTGGAAATAAGATATCATGAAATTTAATACTTGCACACAACAATCGACTCATACAGATTACTAGATTGTAGTCAAGACAACTTAAAAATTAAAAGTTTAGCTTGACACTAAACCACTAATTATGCTATTTCCAGCACTTTCTGGACTCCCCCCCCCCTCCCCCATGTTTGAAAAAAAAATGTCTGTGAGACATTTTTTCAATTACTTTTACTTCTGTGCAAAGAAATATTCATCTTTCTTTTTCTTGAAATAACATTGTAGACCCCTTAAGAAATAATATAGCCAGCTTTTTGGTAATATTTTTTTAATTAAGTAAATTACCTTTCCTTCACTCATAGCAAAGTAAGATCAAATTAGTATACATGCACATCTTTTATTCTTTACTTTGAACTTTTATCTTTTTTTATAATGAAAACCAGAACTTTATGCAGATTTTTTTCCCTTCTGGCTTTAATGACATGCCTAATCATATATTTGTCTCCTCTTCAATAGATTTATTTTTTTTTTTTTTAATGAAAATTCAAAAGTAAATATGAACTAGGAAAGAACTACTTTTGTCCAGGTTTTTTTTTTTTTTTTTTCTGGCTTTAATGCCTCATCCACTGTTGGAGGTCTAAGCAAGTGCACTTCAAAAAGTGCAATAAATTGAAGAGAAAAGATACTCATAAAATATATCATTGCTTCAAAATAAAAATGACTTAAAACAACATACTGATCTTGATAAAATAAATGCAGCAGATGGGAGGAATCAAGAAAAATAACTAATTTACACAAAAGCAGGTCTCAATCTCACTGCCATAATATAAACTTACTAAGTATAAACCATACAGCTTGCAGATCAGCTGACATGAGATGACAGCTGATCCCTTTTTATGAGCTAGTAAAACACCCATAAAATTAGGGGGATGACAGGCAAATGTCATTTGTACAAATGCAAGTTTATTAGGAGCCATTTATGATCACAGATTTTTTTTTTCTTTTAAGAATAAAAGGGATCAAGCAGTGAACATATGAAGCACTTAAGAAAATAGAACATTTTTAGGGGGAAAAGAGATTGTTGCAAAACCTTTTGATTGTAAACAGTTCTTTTCATGATTCTAAACATTTTGAGCTCATAATAATAATAAAACAAAGTTGAATCAAACCTTTTCTGTTTTATATCATTGGTTCAGAGTTAAATAAACAAAACCAGGTTTTAGTTTGATACTTTATTAGATGAATGAAACAAGTTCAGAGCTGAGAGAGTGTCTATTTTTGAATTTGTATTTCAGTCTGTCCTTTGCTTAGTTGCTTAGAAGAACCATTGCTGATCAGATATAGTATTTTACTTGTGTTTTCAACTAGATTGTGTTTTAACAAATGATTTAGTATGGATGTATCGATATGCAGTATAGGAAAATTAACTGTAAGTGAATGTCATAAATTAATTTTCACTCATGACATGGGAATAAAGAATATCTATTGTTTAAGTCAGGAAGAAAAAGAATTATTGAGTGCAAGACTTGACTGTGAACTAGATTCAGTTCGAAATATTTGTTTTCATCATGAAAATGTATTCTTGAAGAAGTATGAATTGAAACACAAAGTTTGTAGTGATCCATTGAAAAGGCATAAAGTACAAATCAAAAACTCCCTGCGTCCTGTTACATTGCAGCAATCTAAATGTTTAACTGAGAAAGGGTTAAAAGTGAAACCAGGGGGAAAATTGTGCCGTAACTGTAGAGAAATCATTTATAAAATTGATGAAGACTCAATTAGCTGTACAGTAAATGACTGTAATTACTTAGAGCAGGGAGATTCCGAATCAACGGAAGAAAGCAGTCTACAAAGAGAAGAAGCCAAAGAAAAGCTTAATAAATCACTAAATGAGATGGAATGTTCTCCTTTAAAATTGCATGGATTAGGTGAGACCAGTAAGAGATCTTACGGAAAGAGAAAATATGAAGAACTACAGAAAAATGTTGAAGATAATTTTAAAAAAGTGCTGAATGTAAATGTATCATCTGCAAAAAAAAGAAACGGAAAAAAATGTGTCGGAAAAAGCAGCCGACATGGACAAACTGGTTGAGTTAATGAAAGAACGTGTAAAATGTGTCCCTAGGAATAAGCAAATATTTCTAGGTGTTTGGGTAAATTGCTTTGTTATAAATTAGAATTGTGTGAAATTTCATTTTAATGTTGTCTTAAATTTTCATTATGTGATATTCAGTTCATTACGAGATAACCATAAATTAAAATTAATACAAAACCACAAAATTTAAATTACTAAAAAAAGTAAAAACTATTTTTAATAGCAAAAAACTATTTTCTGAGGTTAATTAAAACTATAAAAATTGAGCCATTAATTTTGTGGAGCATAAACTGTCATTTTGAGAAAAAGGAAGATGTATTTTTGCGTAGCACAGAAGTAAAAGTAATTGAAAAAAAGTCTCACAGTAACTTTTTTTTTTTCAAGCATGGGGGGAGGGGTCCAGAAAATAGCATAATCAGTGGTTAAGTGTCAAGCTAAACTTTTAATTTTTAAGTTGTCTTTACTGCAATCTAGTAATCTGTATGAGTCAATTGTTGTATGCAAGTATTAAATTTCATGATATCTTATTTCCAGAATTCCTCCAATTTAAACTATTTCAACTGAAAAAAAAAATCTTTAATTTTAATTTTTAGAGTTTGAGTTGAATATTCAACATACTTCATGTTTAAATTTGTATGTTAATTGATGACAATTCTGTTTTTAAATCGGAGGAAGAGCTTGTTTGTGTGATGTTTTACGTTTTTCTTTTCTAGAATAAGAGGGGGGAGTGGGGTTGAATCCCTAAAATACCCAAAAAAAATTTCATGGGATAAATTAGAGTACATATCCATGATCATGTAAAAAAAAAATTAGAATTTTTAAAGACGACCCTCATGTTGAAATTTAAAATTTTGACAAAGCCTTTTTTTGACAAAAAAAATTCAAAATTTTCAATTTTGAAATTTTTTTAAAAAAATTCATATAGACTAAGAACATTGTAATATTTTTTATTTACATGCTCAAAGTCTTCACAATATCTGTAAAAAAAATTTAAAAGATTAAACCATTAGTTACCCAGGTACAATTTTTTTTCATAAACAACATCAGCTCAGTTTATGTGTCTCGAAAATGACAAAAAATACAAAATCGCAAAATTTCAACAGGCTGTAAAATCAAAACGCATCAAGATAGAAAGAAAAAAATTTAGGGGGTTGCTTATGACTACAAAGGAAGGAAGTATACCAAATTTCATCAAAATCCGAGATGGTGGGTGTTGGGGTGTGGTTGAACTGACATGGAATCACCCAGATTTTTGCCACTTTGGCAAAAATTTTTTACCAGGACGATTTTTACCATGGTTTCTTCCACCCTCGGCAAAAACGTGCTAACCTTAGCACCTAGAATAAATTTCTTGGCGTCTATTAAATATATGTATCTGTATCCAAATTATATAATTTTAAATAGATACGCTACACTTTGTTGGTAGCGTGAATGGAAATTTCTTTAAATTAGTCTACAGAAAATAATATTTTAAAAACAAAATTGCATTTAAAAATTTGTTTCCAAGTTATCCTTTGAATCAAGTCAATCACCTATCTTAACCCCCTTGGGTAAGTTTAGAAAAGTTTCCAAGGTGATCCAAAACTTTAGGTGTCATGTTTGGTACAAGGGTTTGGAATCTGGGGGCATTAAACCAAAATTTTGGTCTCAACATGCGACTAACGACCACTTATTTCTATTACTGGATCCCGCTCTGCTGCAAAATTTGCACATTTTGTTTGAGGGCTTAGTGTAGTCTTTTATTATATTTTTTGTTCAGCTTAAGTTCTCTATTGGAGCTGCTGAGCCATAATTTGGTCCTCAATTTTTTTTTTTTTTTTTTCGATTTTATTTCAATGAAGCTCTGTTATTAATTCTTATGTGTTATGCAAATAACTTGGAACCCACTTTGATATCAATCTTTTTGCATCATAAGGGACTTGTTTGACATTGTGATAAGTGAAGTTATAAGTTTTTCTGAACATTTATTTCAATTAAATATTCATTATTACAGGTGAACTGAGTACTAATCTTGAAGAATCAAGAGAATCTGTAAGTTTTACTGAGTTATTGTTTTTTTGAAAAAGGATTTTTGTACATTAAAAAGCAATTATTGTTGTTAAACAACTTTTGTTTTTCTTAAGAAAATTGTCCTAAAAAAGATAATAAACTATTCTTTTTGTTGGTTCACTTATCATTAATTTGTTTGTTAATTCAGGGTTGCCACAGGATACTTAAATGCTACTTTTTGCTACTTTTTTGGACACAAGGCGACTTTAGCTACTTTTTTATGCAAAAACAGGCCAAAAAGCTACTTTTTTTCACTGAATCTGCTTTTGGATACTTTTTCCCTCTCGACGTTAGTTTTCTTTTGAAAGACCTGGAGATTTTCTGTCACCCATAGTTTGAAATCATTCTCATTTCAAGAATAAAACCTTCCCTAAATAGACGTTATTTGCTGCACCAATCCACTGCATCCAATCAACAAGTTGGGCTTGGCTTAAGTGATGCGAAAACGAAAGTCGATCTTGTATGGGACTGATTTGCATACTTCGTACGTTACCGATATCTGAGCTTTTCCGGAAGCTGAAACTTCATACAGTGCATATCTTTGCAGCAACCTGGACTGGACACAGGGCAGCTACAGTGCGATGCAATACTTTAGACAAAATGCAAATATATGAATAAAAAGAAAACTATTCATCGAAATGCTTTCAAATTTCTACTGCGGGTAGATAATATTGTCCCAAATACGTGTCTAGAATTTTTAAAAATATAACCGAAACGAAAATCGGAAATTACGAGTACAAAAGACATATTTTTTTGCTGTTGCAAAAGTTTAGACAAAAGTCAGATTTTATGCAAATATCTCTTGAAAGGTAATTGTTGGAGGAAAGGTGGGGCTTTTTGCTTCGACTATAAGGTGCAGAGATTGCTGAATGAATAATCAAACTCCCAAACTCTCTGTAGTTCTCGTGTAAAGAAGAAGAGAAAGTTTGGAAGCCGAAATTTGGAAATGAAATCACTTTGCTAATTTTTCGTCTTTTAAATTGGACTCGTATGATAGTGCATTGTTTTTTACTTCGTGGAGAACAAATTCAGACATGCGTATCGATCAAAAAGGCTAAGAAAAATTATATTTCTTAAGGATGAAGGAACTGTAAAAACGGCTTGAACCGACGATTCGCCCCTTTATCCTACAAAACTTCTACTTGAGTCAAAAACAGCACGTGACAGCTAAGTAGATGAACAACTGAATCGGGATGCATCAAAAAAAAACAAAGAATTGTGCTTGAGCCTCTTCAGAAACATTGTGCCAAATAAGCCAGATTTTAATGGTAAAAGCGGCACATCATATGCTCATCGGATCTTTTATCTAGTCAAGCTAATAGAATTATAATCCATCTAAGCCACCCAAATTTTATTAATTTTCGTCAGAGAAAGTAACATTCATTTTTAGTCACATTTAGTCTCATGGTAATAGTGAAGTAGAGAGGGGGGTTTTCAATATCCAGGAGAGTTCTTTCGGAAGATAAATATTTGATGTCGGAATGTGTATTGAATGACAGGCTTATTATATGATGCTCTGAAGCGCTATTCTACAGTTACACAATTCCAAATTGATAAAAAACTTTTAAATTTAACCTTTGGTGCACGCAAATCCAACCAGTTCTACCTTGAAGACTAGAAGAAAAAGAAGGAAGAACAAATGAGATTAGAAAAAGAAGAAAAGTTTAAACAAAGAAAAATAGAAAAAGAAAAGCTGTCAAGTTTGAAGGGATCTGTTAAAAAGTTAGAAGAAAAAGTCAAACTAGTAAATAGAGAGAAAGGACACTCAAAAATCAGCTGATGTACTTTTTAAACAGGCAAACTAGAGGCTAAAATCAGCTATTGAAGCAAAAGACACGGAAAGTATTAGAATAGCTCAGGGTATGTGAGAAGGCAGTATAAAGTTGAGGAATAGGGAAAGACAGCATGAAGATGAAGAAAATAAATTAAATTGCTTAGTGAACAAAAGGAAAATGCTTTAATAGAATCATTTTTCTGTAAAAAACCAAAGACATGGATTTTCGGAATACATTTTCTGTATTTATATGAGTATATTATTATTTTTTCTTTTGAATGGTAGCAATCTTGTAAAGTAAATAACCTCGATTGTACTCTTTTTTTTTTTTTTCCATTTGTATCTTTAATTTAATGCATTAGTTCAAAACCTGTCTATTTTTTGAACTTGTTTTAAAACATATTCAAATTAGCTTGTCACATGTTTCTATTCAGCTTCTTTGCAACTTTTTTTTTTCATGGCTACTTTTTTGCAACTTTTTTTTATTTTCAAGGCAACTTTTTTGCAACTTTTTTAGTATTTTTAGGCGACTTTTGCTACTTTTTTGTGACATTTTCCATGTGGCAACCCTGTTAATTGAATCATTAATTTTTAGACCTTGATTATATCACGTTTTCGGATACATCGCGCTTTTTTGTTGTCTCCCAACAAGGGCGATATAACGAGGGGTTACTGTAAATGAATTTTGTCATTTATAAAGAATTCTTTCAAAACACTTGAAACTGCGTAATATTTTACTTAAAATTTTAATGTACTGTCATGTATTCATTATTTTATCCTTTTAGCTTTTTAAGACTGATATTGAGCAAAAACGACGCAAGAAGCTCGTGGAGAAAACCTGTCAGTTTTTGAAGATTAATCAGACGATTGAAAATATACCTAGTTCATACTTCGACCATTTTATTGTAGACGATGCACATAAGCTGATTTATTGTTTTGTTCCGAAGGTAGCTATTCACTTTTTTGAATTTAAACTCTAAATAAGTATTAATTATAAAATAATTTCTGTCTGAATATGTAAATAAACTAATTTAGTTATTCATTTTTTGGTAGATGTTAAAAATGCTGGCACATATTTCTTTATTTTCTAACTGTGGTAGAAATGTGATAAGTTTGATGAACTTTAAGTGTCTCAATTTATGGTAGATGTTAAAAATGCTGGCACATATTTCTTTATTTTCTAACTGTGACAGAAATGTGAAAAGTTTGAGCTTTAAGTGTCAGTTCTTTAATATATCAATATGCTCAAATAAATGTGAGATAATTTGAGTTTCACTGGTATACCGTATTTTCGGGGAGATAAGCTGCACCACCGTATACGCCACAGTTCGTAAAATTCGGGAGAGAAAAAAATGTTTCATCACATACGCCGCATTGGCGTATAAGCCGCGTAAAACTTAGTTAAAATTTCAATCTGCAAGAACCAACGCTTCATACTCATATTGACATCGTTCAAAAACAATGACGAAGAATTAGTAGCATTGATTTGAAAACAGTGTTTCAATATCATAGATATTTTGAACATTGCAACATTTTAGGGAGAACTGCAACTTATAGTAACCCTGTTCCACTCTGGTTGGTTCCCAGTAAGCAAAACTTCTTGCATCAATCTTGCCTCAAGATTGTTATGTTACTGATTTTCCATTGTCAGCATCTTGCAACAATTGTCTGTCAAGAAATATGCAACCTAATATAATGAAAATATCAAAATAAGTTGTTTTTGTAATCTTGCATAAAGATTGTCATGACAAGAAAATAATAAAATATATTGTCCTGACAATGCCATATCAATCTGTATGAAAGGTGTTTTTTTAATTTATTTATTTATTTGTTATTTTCACTTCAAATTCATGAATTAGATTTATTCTTTAACTATATCTGTTATTCTACAATATTGATTAATTTTCTAGCTTATGAATATTTTTAAGGCTAACATATGATCGGAAATTGACATGAAGATATTTTTGTTTATTCTAATTGCAATTTGATTGTATTTAATGAAAATTTCTACATTAATTTCAGATTAAACTTTACATCTTAAATCTGCTGTTTCATTTTAGCTTTTAGACTTCAAAAAAGTGTTAAGCACTTAGTTACAACTTTATTATTTTACTTTATTGTTCATTTCTTTTCTTTTATTATTACTATTATTATTATTATTAGTGCTTAATAGAAGTGGGCTTGATAAAAACATGATGTAACATTTGATTTTTTTGTTTAATTTATGCGTCTTTTAGTACTACAAAGACATAAAATGCCTAGTTAGGATTATGGAGGAACATTAAATTGTAGCAGTTATAGGATCTATGCAGTTATAGGATATCTCTAAAACAATAATATTGCACACAAAAATGAAGCAAACAAATTTTAACAAAGCCTAAATTGTATCCACGTGCAGTGCACGCTCTCGTGTTGAAGAAGAAAAAAAAACTAACAAACAATACAAGAAACAAGAATGCTGAGTGTAAAACTCTGCGCATGCTCTTCTATTGTGCACGCCAATGATCTTGATGGCGACAGTGAGATATCAAGAACATTCTTTTCGATCTTGACGCTGACAAGATTTATGCAATCTTAATATTACTAGAGGAAATCAAAATTGATATGTCAAGATGTATGTAATATTGCACACGTCTTGTCATAACAATCTTGTAACAACAATATTTATGCAATCTTTATTCAGTATTAGATAAGCAATATTGACACCGTCGATACAATATCAAGATCCCTCAAGATTGATGCAAGAAGTTTTGCTTGTAGGGTTTCTACGGCAACCCTACTTTCCATCCTCTCAGCAACAGGCGATTTTTTTTATTATTATTTGTTTTACGTTTGGATTTGTTTATTAGACATGTTGGTTATTGTTGATGCTTTTTTCTCAATTTATTCCCCTTCCTAGATCAGATAAGGATCTAGGAAAATAAAATAACATCAGAATAAGCAGAAATGCTGTCACTCTTTTTAGAATAGGACTGTTCAATGGCGTTGTAGTTGTGGTGTTGGATGTCACACTCTAATTGGCTTTATTTTAGTCAATAAGTAAACATAACATGTACTTTAAAAGAAACAAAAAACAGAAAAAAGACAAAAAGAAAAACCTTTGCATTGTATAAGCTGCATAAGTTTAAATTCAGCTTTTAAACACACATAAGCCGCGGTTTATCTACCTGAAAATACAGTGGAATGTACTTACTTTTTAGAAAAATTTATCTATCAAGTGAAAAAATCTTTTTCTTCAAATTTTTTGGCTAAACAGCTGCTTTTTATTCTATCTACTTGTTTAAAAAAAGTTACGATATTATTCTTTCAAACCTAGTTATTAAAAAAAAGAACTTTCAGTGAATGTGAGAAGAAAGCATGTTCTATTTAAAGAAAATCCCTACTTTTAAATGTTGTTCATGTAACATTACAATAGTAGAATATTAAGATTGAAATATTTTACTCCTGCTTGATTAGCATTAGCATTAGAGAAGAAATAAAAGAAAATATCCTCTTTCAATAGGTTTTCAATTAACTTTTATACTTTTTGGACAAAGCTTTTGGTGGTATTTTCTTTTTTTTGACTAAAGTAATATACCTCGTGAAAATTATATAACTTGGATTACGCATATAGTTTTTTCGCAACTATGCTTAATAACTTCACTATTGACCTTAGCATGATTTTAGATTATTGAAAATGGGTCCCCTGACAATAGTCGCAAGAGTGACGGCACCTTCCCCCTCCCAAAAGAGGGAAAAATTCTTTAAAATTTCACCGGTGCAGTCTGCGTCTTGACACCCCACCCCCGCAGGAACTACTGTGAAAAATGCTTTGTGATGTTTACATAAATCCATAAGAACTGCTTTTGAATGCAGCTTTTCTATTCATGAAATAAGTAGTCTAGTAGTTATAAATTAGTGTGATTGTTTTATAATGAAAAATTTTTTTTATTATCTTCAGTATTTTTTATCTGGGATGAAGATACATCCTTTAATTTTCGGACATTCCCAAATTAAGATTTTCTTGACACTATGTCGGCTAAAATAGGGGGTTTAAAGGGGGGGTATATTAAGGGGTTTAAAAAACCTAAATTAAAAAATTTGCATCTGCTAGAGAACTGCTACATTAGCAATACTTACGAATGAAATTATCTATAGTGCTTGCTATGTAGGGTTGGCATGTTTTTCTCACAGGTGGAAAAAAACGGTTAAAACCGTCTCGGTAAAAAAAACCTTTTTGCCGTTTGGCCTTTAGCCCTTTGCCAAAGTGGCAAAAATAGTTTACATTTACTGGAATATACCCTAACTTTTACATTCACAGGAATATACCCTAACTTTTTTGTAATTTTTACTTGAATGTGTTTTTTTTTTTTTTTTTTTTTTTTTTTTTTTGCCTATGAAGATTCTAGTGCACTCTTGAAAATATTCTCTTAGTAAAAGATTTTCGGTTAATGGTATTTATGTAGAATAAAAAGGAGCGTAAATAACAATAAAATAAGTCACTAGATTTGGTTTAAAAATCTTTTCAGAGGTAATATGATATTATGCCCCCCCCCCCCCCCCCCCGTCCCCAAGATGGTTGCTGCCTGTATTAGTGATTGCAACTAAGAACAAACTAACGTAACTAAGAACAAACTCAAACTTTTCAGTCAGTTTTTGACAGGGAAGTCGTGCCCGATTTGCTCTTCTATCAAGACAATATAAATTTATAGAGAAACAAACTATACTTAACATATATATTATGTCATTGCTTCAGGGTTGCCACAGGATACTTAAATGCTACTTTTTGCTACTTTTTTGGACACAAGGCGACTTTAGCTACTTTTTTATGCAAAAACAGGCCAAAAAGCTACTTTTTTTTCACTGAATCTGCTTTTTTGGAGACTTTTTCCCCCCAACGTTAGTTTTTTTTTTGAAACACCTGGAGATTTCCTTTCACCCATGGTTTTTAATCATTTACGTTTCAAGAATAAAACCTTCCCTAAATAGACGTTAGGGGCTGCACCAATCCACTGCAGCCAATCAACAAGTTGGGCTTGGCTTAAGTGATACGAAAACGAAAGTTGATCTTGTATGGAACTGATTTGCATACTTCGTACGTTACCGATATCTGAGCTTTTCCGGAAGCTGAAACCTTATACAGTGCAGATCTGTGCAGCAACCTCGACTGGGCACAGTGCAGCTACAGTGTGATGCAATACTTTAGACAAAATGCAAATATATGAATAAAAAGAAAACTATTCAGCGAAATGCTTTCAAATTTCTACTGCGGGTAGATAATGTTGTTCCAAATACGTGTCTGGAGTTTTTAAAAATATAACTGAATCGAAAATCGGAAATTACAAAAGATATTTTTTTGTTGTTGCAAAAGTTTAGAAAAAAGTCAGATTTTATACAAATATCTCTTGAAAGGTAATTGTTGGAGGAAAGGTGGAGCTTTTTGCTTCGACTATAAGGTGCAGGGATTGCTGAATGAATAATCAAACTCCCAAACTCTCTGTAGTTCTCGTGTAAAGAAGAGAAAGTTTAGAAGACAAAATTTGGAAATGAAATCACTTTGCTGATTTTTCGTCTTTTAAATCGGACCTCGTATGATAGTGCATTGTTTTTTACTTCGTGGAGAGCAAATTCAGACATGCGTATCGATCAAAAAGGCCAAGAAAAATTATATTTCTTAAGGATGAAGGAACTGTAAAAACGGCTCGAACTGAAGATTCGCCCCTTTATCCTGCAAAACTTCTACTTGGATCAAAAACAGCACGTGACATCTAAGTAGATGAACAACTGAATCGGGATGCATCAAAAAAAACAAAGAATTGTGCTTGAGCCTCTTTGGAAACAGTGTCCCAAATAAGCCAGATTTTAATGTAAAAGCGGCACTCATATGCTCATTGGATATTTTCTCTAGTCAAGCTAATAGAATTATAATCCATCTAAGCCACCCAAATTTTAATGATTTTCGTCAGAGAAAGTAACATTCATTTTTAGTCACATTTAGTCTCATAGTAATAGTAAAGTAGAGA
Organism: Uloborus plumipes; assembly: GCA_038373865.1. Taxonomy (NCBI): domain Eukaryota; kingdom Metazoa; phylum Arthropoda; class Arachnida; order Araneae; family Uloboridae; genus Uloborus; species Uloborus plumipes. Next base: position 1,236 of record JAXGGA010021052.1, on the reverse strand, counting down.
GGGGGGTTTTCAATATCAAGGAGAGTTCTTTCGGAAGATAAATATTTGATGTCGGAATGTGTACTGAATGACAGGATTATTATATGATGCTCTGAAGCGCTATTCTACAGTTACACAATTCCAAATTGATAAAGAACTTTTAAATTTAGCTTTTGGTGCACGCAAATCATACCAGTTCTACCTTGAAGACTAGAAGAAAAAGAAGGAAGAGCAAATGAGATAAGAAAAAGAAAATGAAGAAAAGTTTAAATAAAGAAAAATAGAAAAAGAAAACTGTCAAGTTTCAAGGGATCTGTTAAAAAGTTAGAAGAAAAAGTCAAACTAGTAACTAGAGCGAGAGAAAGGACACTCAAAAATCAGCTGATGTACTTTTTAAACAGGCAAACTAGAGGCTAAAATCAGCTATTGAAGCAAAAGACACTGAAAGTATTAGAATAGCTCAGGGTATGTTAGAAGGCAGTATAAAGTTGAGCAATATAGAAAGAGAGCATGAAGATGAAGAAAATAAATTAAATTGCTTAGTGAACAAAAGGAAAATACTTTGATAGTCATTTTTCTGTAAAAACCAAAAACATGGATTTTCGGAATAAATTTTCCGTATTTATATGAGTAAGTTATTATTTTTTCTTTTAAATGGTAGCAGTCTTGTAAAGTAAATTACCACGATTGTACTCTTTAGTTTTTTTCCTCATTTGTATCTTTAAGTTAATGCATCAGTTCAAAACCTGTCTATTTTTTGAACTTGTTTTAAAACATTACTCATATTCAGTTTAGCTTGTCACATGTTTCTATTCAGCTTATTTGCAACGTTTTTTTTTCATGGCTACTTTTTTGCAACTTTTTTTTTATTTTCAAGGCAACTTTTTTAGTATTTTTAGGCGACTTTAGCTACTTTTTTGTGACATTTTCCCTGTGGCAACCCTGTTGTTTAAGAGCAACAGTAGGCTATCTTCAGGCCCATCATTTAAAATTTTTCCAGAGAGAGGGTGTATACTCACTGCAAATCACACCGAAAGGCAACCAAAACTGTGACATTTGCTTGTAAACGCATACATTTCTCTAAGTCAGGGGAGAGGAAATTGCCTTCTCCTGACCCCCATAATGACCGACCTGGCTATCTTAACTACTGATCTGAGGCAAAAATGTCTTATTGTTGTTCAATGATGATGAGAGGAAACAAATAGTTTAACTTTTACTAAACTATTGGTATGGTAACTAAAAATGAAATTAATTTCA
>JAXGGA010021051.1:0-17231 GCA_038373865.1 Uloborus plumipes | reverse complement strand
GTTGATGCTACTTGGGTAATTTCGAAGAGGAAAGTGTGTCAGTCCTATTTATCTGATCTTACATTAAAAATTTATCTGAAATTGTACAATAAAATCCGCTTAAAATTTGAAAGAATTAACAAAAAATGCACAAGCTCAATATTCTCAAACAACTTATCGGCATAGTCGGAAATTAATGTGGATTCCGGGAAAATTGTAAAAATTCACTGAACAATTAAAATAATATTTTAAACAAATGTACATGAGCTATGCACTCTTTGAAATGTATATTGGTAAATAGTTTAAAATTAGACTGAATTCCATCGAAATTGAAGACTAATTTTGCCTGCCTTGTGTGAAACTGAAATACAAAGGAAAAACTCTTCCAAAACTAAAAAGGAGACTTTTGGCTCTTAAGACAAAAGTTAAAAACGGATTTATCACGCTTTGGGTTTGTTACTATGTTATTCACTATTCCGAGTTAGGACACATTTTCTAGATTTTGCTGACTTAACTTTTTATTTTTGGAGATGATCTTACAGTTTTTGGAAAATGTCCCCGATCTCTAATGATATACTGATCACACGTTTTGTCCAATGTAATAAAAATGAGAATAAAATAGATATCATTAGAAGCTTCATTTTTAGGATCCTTTCCCCCTCTCTTCCTTTTTATTTCACTCTCTCTTTTTCTTTCTCTTTTGCTCTCCCCTCTTTTTTCTCTTTTTCTTCCTATTTCTCTTTTTTTCTCTAATTTTTTCTTCTCTAACCTTTTCTTTCTAATTCTCTTCTCTCTCTTTTTTTCTCTTTTTCTTTCTCTTTGCTCTCCCTCTTTTTTTCTCTTTTTCTTCCTATTTCTCTTTTTTCTCTCGTTTTTTCTTCTCTAACCTTTTCTTTCTAATTCTCTTCTCTCTCTCTTTTTCTCTTTTTCTTCCTCTCTCTCACTTTCTTTTTTCTCTCTTTCTCACTTTTTTCTCATATTTTTTCGCTCTTTCTTTCTAATTATTTCTCTCTCCCTCTCTATTTTCCTCTTTCTGTCCCTCTCTTTTTTGCCTAATATTGCTCCCTTTTTTTTCTCTTTCTCTCCTAATTTTTTTTTCTCTCTTCCTTTCTTTCTTTCTCAATATATGTTATATATATGAGAGTGTGCATACATAAAACGCTTTATAAAAAAGAGCGATTTCTCTCCTTCAACCAATCTCATTTTTTTTCCATCCACTTTTTCCCTCATGAATGCTTAAGGATCGCGTGATTGCAAAAGAGCGCTGCATACAAACTAAAATAACGCAGAGACGGGGACATTCCTGGGCGAAACTGGTCTTGACCGTCACGACAGAACGAGTTTTGGCCCGTTGATGGACTTTTCGCGGCATTCCGATGTTCTTTTTTAACCCTCTTTTGTCTTCCGGCAACCGCTTAACGAAGGTAGCATCTTCTTTTCGCTCCTCTCTTCCATGTTGCTCGGAAACAACTTAAAATTTGTGAATTACGAGTTTTCCTCCAGGCGACAGCTTCACGAGTGGATTTCTGTTTTTGAAAGATACCAAGTAAAATAATTTTTGCTCCAGTTAATAGTAAGGTACAACAAGTGAAATTTTACCTATTTTTATATCGTTCGCTGAGTACTAGTACTACTCTCATTGTATTACTAATTTCCATTTCCATTTGGAGCTGACGTTTTGATATAAGACCACGAACTAGTTGTCTCACCCCATTTCATTTTGTAATCTACTTATATTAAAAACTGAGTATCTTTCTAACTATCTTTCTTTCTAACTATCTTTCTTTCTAACTATCTTTCTTTCTAACTATCTTTCTTTCTATCTATCTTTCTATGTCACGCTTCTTTCTCCTGAACGCCAATGACCTGAAAGTCGAACCAGGTACCGATAGATAGGTAATTTTTCAGGCTTCATTAGTTTCAATTGATATAATTATACGATTTTAATTAGCGAAGATATCAATTAATAAGTAGTCAAGTTTAAAGCGATTAAGCCTAATAAATGATTAAATATGAAATCCATTCTTGCAAACCGTCGTTGCTATGAAACAGTATAATAACAATGATAATGAGAATTTTGAATGAAGGCTTAACTAAATCAAACACGAAACTCATAAGCGGGCCACTTACGTAGAATTTTTATCGCTAGCTACTGGTAATATTTTGAAACATTTATTTGTTGAAGAGCCATCTACTTATATTAAAAACTGAGTATCTATGTCTGCTTTTTTCCTTTGAGCGAGCTGAACTTACTGAAACTTTCCTCACCATCTTGAAGGCGTGAAGCATCTCAATAATTCGAATGATTTTTTCTATATAGGAAAAAAGTAAAGGCGTGAAGCGCCTGTAAGCGAGCCGCCTTGGCGGGGAGTAGTTTCTTTAAATTTTTTTCTCACTACTTTCAGGGCACGAAGTGCCCGTGCAACGCCGGGCCACGTGCGTGGTATGTCTTGAAATCGAATGAACATTAAATTATATCAAATAATATAACTTCAGAATGAGGTAAAAGTTAGAGAGGGGGGAACTTATGCATCAACATGCCGCAGGAAGCTAATCTAGCTGCCCTGGCAGCTAGTATCTATATATTTAAATATATTTATATGTTCGAAAGAATTTGCAGCACGGGTACACTGCCGTGCTAAGCGCAAAATTGGTATCTGCACAGGGACGTCATTTCAAGTTTTTCCAGGGGGGGGGGGCAAAGGGTCCAAACACAATGCAATTTCATCGGAAAACATAAAACCACGCCCACTTATATGTAAATTCATTAATTTCTCAAACGCCAGGAGGGGGGCAATTGACCCCCCTGCCCCCCCCCCCCCAAATGACGGGCCTGTATCTGCAGATGATCTCAAACTGAGATATTTCTGTTTAAAATTTTGAAAAATCCATATATTTGATTCAGGAGATACTTTTTCAGAATTTAAGAAATATTTCCCGTTTTCAAAGGACCATAAAACATTGCATTTGGATAAAATAAGTTACAAAGAACCACTTGGTGGCAATAACGCCATTTTGTTAAAAGGTGCAGGTACGACTTTTGCGATTAGCACGGCAGAACATCGAGAACGAGGGTTGGAGTTCACTCATCACTTCAAGCATATGAAGCCCACCATAACCATCAGACCAACTTGTCCAAACAGGACCCGTACTACTAATTTCTCACGTACAACTATCACTCACTTATCTGCAAAGCCATACCCAATATAAATGCTTTAATTGTCAGGCCCATTAGTAAAATGAAGAAAAGAACATACTTGTCCCCTCTCTTTTTTGCTTAAAGTTACATTTGAGAAATTCCAGACTTTCATCGTAAAAAAGGCTAATGTTTTTTGAACAGAAATCAAATGAATTCAAAACTTAACACAATAAAAAAATATTATCGCAATTAGCTGGAGCATAATAGCAAATAATTAGCATTTTTAGCAAATTTCTACTTAATTTCAGGGTTGAAATTTCATATCATATAACATAATTTAAGTTAAATGAAATAGTGTGTGCATTTTTTTTTTCTCTCTTCGTCTTCATTCGGCAGTAGGAACAAGAACGGGAAACTCTTTTGAACATTTCTGCGTATTTGTGAACAAAATGCTTTTGATTTCATAATATTACGAAGTTTCCAATTCAAGTCTTCTCTTCATAAAGAATTTTTTCCCAAACATTACCGTTTGTCAAATATTAATTTAAAAAAAAAGTGAACTATGTTACTTTTATTCTATGTGGTAATTTTACGGCAAAAGGTTTTAGTTTTTAGACTTCAACTTTTTAATATTTCAAATATTATTCGAAAACGTGTATTATTTAACAAGAAGTAAGAGTACAACAAGTGTGTAACAAGCGTACAAAGAAGTAAACTAATGATTATCAGACATTTTACTAACGAACAATTTTGGCCAGCACCATTTAAATAATACATTAAGAGTTGCTCTCACAAAAAAAATCTAGAATCGATAAAAGCTAAATCAAACCCATCACAAAGCAAAGTGTTCGGAATATAAGTTTCTTGACCGAGAAAGATACACTTTACTTCTATACCATTAACCTATATCAAGATAAACACCAGGAATCAAGTTCATATCGGGATTATTTGTTCCCATCACACACACACACAAAAAGCAAGGAATCAGCTGTGAGAGAATAAAAGTGCACTGAAAAGTAAAGTGATTATATTTCCAGAGATAATGGATGGATTACGGCGCTATTGTTAGATATTTCTTTTGTATTCTTACAGCAAAGAGGAAATAGGCGCTAAAACTTTTTTTTTCTTCTTCTTCTCCATTGTAGCTATCTAAGGAAATACAAGCTTGCTTTTGCATAAGAACCGTTAGTATGTTCATCTGTTTCTGGGCGCATCCTACTTTGCTTAGTTGTGTTTGTGTCTTGGACTTGCTACGTAAATTTGCTATGCTGGAATTTGCTCTTGATGATAACAGGATTATTGTAATAATTATACTTCCTCCGTCTCAAATTAGTCACCATACTTCATGGATACCAATATGGGGGGTTGGGGTCTAGTGGGGGCTCAAGCCCCCCCCCCCCCCCCACACACAGAAATAGTACTTTCTTGTTTTTAGAACTATCTTTTCGGTAAAAATGTAAAAACATTTCTTCTTCAGCCGTTAATGAATAAGTTAGAATAAATGTCAACATCCAATAGCTATAATCTGTACTGAAATTGCTTTAAAAGGGAAAAATAGCGAAATCTAGGTTCTTGAAACTACGTAATTTATTTCTGATTTAAAGAGGGAATGCTACTAAGTCATTGGATGGGACCCTACGAACGCTTATAAAAAACCATAAAGTCATTACAATCAATAATCAATGCAGAAGTATTCAACTGTAACAACTGATTTGGGACAGAAGAAGTAAATATTAATTAAAATGAGACTAAAACCGGAAGTCGAATAAAAAGATTTGCAATCTTGTATCAAGTTTTTAAAAAAATAGATGTATAATCACACATTGAAGAAATCTTTAAGAAAGCATCTATGCTATCGAGATATAGATATATATTATGTAAATAAATAGATAGATACAATATTGTCTAATGTAGTATTCTGTCTAATGTAGCATTTTGCGTGTATTTTCTATTGCAGTAAAAATATCCTTTTGAGTTTTTCAGATTTTACATGTTTAAAATACTTATTTTTTTTTTTCAGAATAGGAATTTTTTCAATTTCTTTTCTTTTTTTTTTTTTCGTAAACCGCACTCTTAAAAACTGTCTCAGTTTAAAATTAGTACTTTTCACTTGATCGGGATAATTAAAGTGATAAAATCTTTTCAAAGTAACTAGAGAATATTTAAACTTTATTTTATTTATTCATTTAATTCTTGCAACATGCATTAAACAAACTAGATATGAATAGATATCACAAACTAAAACTGAGTACTTGATATTATTAGTAGATAATTCTGGTAAAATAAAGAAAAGGGACAAAATAAGAGAGAGATTTAAAATTGGACAACCAGGATTTGTACTCAAAAAATAAATCAATAAAATTTTAAAAAGTTAAATGAGATTTTTTTTTAATTTAACTCAAATTAAAAACAGCTAACGTTTAATTTCTAAGTAATAGCGACAAAAATCTACATGTGCATAGTATGTTCCAGCTTAAGTTCGACTCCGAAAAAACTAAGGATAAAAACATGAATTTTTATTTTGGGTTTGAAAATGAAATTTCCAAAATCGGGGATTGCCCTCGAACCTTGAGTACTGGAAAACTGCATAACTTTAATACTTTGATTGAACTTCTTGCTATTAATCGGCCTGGAAGGTGGAACCCTTTCACTCAAATTGCTTTGGTTGAACATCAAAATTCAAAACGTGTAATCCAGTGACGTACTCTAATTTTGGGCGGTGCATTACGCGATTAGAATTAAAGACGCAATTTCTAGAATTATCACTTGAACGCAAAACAAACAGTGTATTTCCCCTTTTACTTCTTTGGTTTAAATAGTTCAGTTATTGATTTTTTTTTATAGAGAAAAAAAAAAATACTTCAGAGAACAAACATCCAAACCTGCCAAACTCTATGAAATATTCATTGCGAGCAGAGAACGATCATTTTGACATTGGATATGGGGCACATTTCTATTTCAGCCCCCCCCCCCCATATCAGTTACGTATTACGAGTAAAAAAATTCTTACAATATCAGAATACAATAAAAGTTTTGTGCAAAGATCGAACTTAAAAAAAATTATAATAATGCTATCAAATTATTAAGAGAAAAATATACGTCGACATACACAGTAGGCTTTTAGTATTAATAGTAAAATATACAGTAGGCATTTTAGTAAAATATACAATAAGCATTACAGTAGGCATTTTAGTAAAATATATAGTAAGCATTACATTAGGCATTTTAGTAAAATATACAGTAAACATTTAATTTTAGGAGTCGTTGGATTAAGGCAGGGGATTTTGGGCCTCCCTGAAATCTAAGAGGAGGCGTCTGTGCCTTGCGTGCCCCTGTGTTAATCAGGCTCTGATTGCGAGAATATCTAAGGAAAATAGAATACAAATTCGAATATTATAACTTTCGAATTCTGAACCGTCTTTTAGGCGCTTGACAGCTCACACTTTTTCTACATTTTCACGTCTATAATATTGAAATTTTTGGGGGGGATGTATATGTCCTCTTGCCCCCCCCCCCCCTAGTACGCAACTGATGAGGTATTTGTTTTTTCTTATTCAACGACTTATTCAACGAGCCTCTACGATTCACGTGACATAACACTCAGAATCGGATCTAAAAGGAACAAGATGATTACTTAACACAGCCCCCAAGATGGAAACCTGTTCCTTCAGAGAGTAGGGGCAACGACTGTGTTCTGCACCTCCCCAGGCAAGCTCCATTCTCTCTCTACTCACCTGAGCTCCAAGCCATAAACTAACCTGCCTGTCACTGGGATAGACTCCAGGTAGGAAGCGTCATGGGATCCAGACGCTCTTCTTGAAGTGTTTTTATTAAGCTTCGCACCAAGCACCTCTGGATTAGCTCCTGTTGTGTTCTTAAAAACTCAAATTTAGTGGATTCGTTGGATTATTTAACATTGTGGATACTGATAAAGGTAAGAATCGTTTGATTTTTTGAGTCACGTGTTTGGTAGGCGAGAATGGCACGTGAGGTAGCAGATGTTTTTTGACCTTGAAAGCAACGGCTGTCAAAAATTTTGTAATGTCTTCAAATGGTATTCTTTATTTGGTATTAGGATCTCCAAGTATTTCTCTCTAACCAGTTTCTTGTTCTTGAATTGCGTATTTTACAGATTAAGAAAAAAGGCATTTACCGAAAATCTACAATTAGACAAGCCGCGATTTTTCAACAATAATTGATAAAAAATTATTTAATTATTTTATGAATGTTATTCATGTAACTATTTGTTTCTGATATTATAATTGTGCATATTTGGTTAAACTTTGGCAAAAATTCGCAAGAAAAATTTTGATATGAAATTGAGAAGTTCTTCAGTATTTTGTAAATGTCTCACAAGTGAGAAGTTCTAATCTAAATAATAAAAGACTGAAATATTTGTTATACCCCAACCAAATATAACGCAATGAAACTATTGTTGCAATTACAGTTACATAAACTTTTAATGTTTTATGGCACTAAAAAATTATAATTAAAAGTTAATAATTTTCAGATTCAGATTTTTTTCACTTGAAGTACTTTGAAATGGATTGCTCAATATAAGCGATACTATCTTTTCGCCAATGCTCTTGCAGTTATTTATTTATTATTTATTTATTTATTATTTATTTATTTTATTATTTTATTCATTTATTTTTATTTATTTATTATTATTTTTATTTATTTTATTTATTTTTTTTTTTTTTTGTGGAAAAAACAGAGGAACAGTGCGTTTTTAAAACACATACTTTGAACTTATTCCCATTCAATGGTTGAAAATTCCAATTAAGCTTCTTCACTTGATGACATAGAAATCTAGGTAAAAATAATTGCAATCAGAATAGTAGATAAATATAAGAAAGGCGGTTAATCGGTAAAATAATTTACCCACCTACATGGGCCCCCGAATGCGAAATTTTAGGGGGTGTTCTCAGATATTTTCCCCTTAGAAAGCAATTTCAGTGCAGATTACAGTTAGTAAAATTTGACATTTTTAACAATTTATTCATTAATGGTTGAAGAATTGTTTTTTTTATTTTTGTCGAAAAGACAGCACTAAAAGCAAAAAATTACTAATTTCTAGAGGGCTTGAACTCCCCACCCCCATATGGGTGCCCATTAGGGTGATTCAAAAAAACTTTTTTTTGAATTTCTCTGGTCTTACCCCGCAATTTTTTTACACTATTCATGAATGTGATGTATGTAAAATTTTAGCTCAATTGAATAATATTTAGAGGTCGCTCAACGCTATCGAATTCTGTTGAAAATTAGCAATTTCGAGAGTTAGAGTATATAGCTTCATTACCTGAAATAATATTATTCTTCATATAAAATGGAATAACTTAAAACATTAGTTTGCTCTACTAAGTAATTAGTCAATAAAATAATAGCTCAAAGTGAGTTGTAACGATTACCCCCCTCCCTTTCCCCGCTCCAAAGCAGCATTATCTCCTACCGGAGTTTGGGTAGAAAATGCAGCTGCAAGCTCGGGCTGTGGTTTCTGTTTTCTTTTCGGTTGTTTAAAGTGTATGAGTTTATTTGACTAAAACACCTAGCATTCACTCTAGACAGGGCCCAGTATAAGTGACAAAAAGCCACTTTGATAGTAGCTGCTACAGTACAAAGTATGGGTCAAAATGGGGAGGATTTGACAACGTCCATAAAACGGTAAATGCAAACTATTCGCTCTGAATTGGCCGTTAACTTGCAAAAGTTGTTTAAATCTAGGACTTCCTTTGATAGTTCACTGGAACGAAACACTTATGCAAAATATATTGGGAAAATGAAGGATGATCGGCGGGTTTCATACCAGTATTAGTATCAGGACCACAAGCATTGATGATTTACTTCTTTCTGGGTTCTAGTAAGTTAGTCAGGCATTGGAATTGCTACGGAAAATGCTGCTATACGATAACCAGTTAGATACATTGGAACTTACTGAGCTCGTACGTGGTATGTGTTTCAATATGACATGCATTGCCGGTACCAAAGTTGGAGCATTTTTGAACTTGGGAAAAAAAACTAAGGAAGCAACTTTTATATTGTGCTTTCCGCCATTATATTTTAGACATTGTGTTTTCTGTGGTATTACAACCGAAATCTATTATACTTTTGGTCTCTCGGTATTTTAACCGATAAGCCAAGAAATAGGTAGAATTGGGGTATTTAATTGCGTGCAATGTCAGATGCGATGTTCACGCAATTGCGTGAAACCACCCACTGCCATTGGATCTACAATACTACTTTTTAAGCGGTTTTAGCAATCACAGTCCAGAATGAAACATTCTAATTTTTAACCTGGAGTGAGGAACGATGAGGTTGAGAAGTTGGTAGCACATTCAGAGCAACGTGCAACTAGTAATGGAAGTTACGCAAAGTCAACTTCTGATGACCCATGTATAAGAAGTGTCCAAGGAAGATACTAGAGTTTAGTGCGATTTTCTTGAGCAGAGCACCTTCTCTTGGTGTATGTTTTCGTGTCCCAGGAGTTTCGTGTTATATCTGTGTTAAAGATTCTTTATGGCTTCAAGTTATGGATATTTCCCAACCAGTTCAAACTTGCAGCTGGACAAACAAAAGGTATCCGTAACATATGAATGTGATTTCTTTCACATTCTTATCGTTAATAGGAAAAATATCTAAGAGCTGGGTTCCCAGCAACCCTTTTTGTGCAAGCACTAAGAAATGATTTGGAATATTTTTAGCGTCCTTATTCATGTAAAGAAGAAACTCAAACTAAACCAGTTGTTTGATCCTGAGCATTCGAATCTTTAAGATAGCTACCAACAAGGCTTTATACTGCCAAAGAAACTGAGGATTGTAAGCGACAATACGGAGCGTGGCATGGCCCTTATTGAAGCATTTGTTAAGACTATCCCTAATGACGAAAAACAAAGACAGTGTCTTCTTCAAGTGGTACAGGAACACAGAAAAGGTTTCAAAGTTGCAAAAAAGTAACCTTAAACAGTATTGCAAGAATTAATGAGCGAATTACTATATATTTAATGTATTTAAATGCGTTTTTTATATTTTTTCCGTATTTGATTAGTTTTCATACTTTTCTGCATTTCATTGGTTTTTCAGATATATAGTTCATTTTGTGATTGCACGCTTTTTTTCTTCGGAGACATAAAAAAGCAATAAAGTAACTTTATTATTATTATTATTTACGTTCGCATTTGTGCCACTATAACAAAATTTGAAGTACTCCTAAATGTAAATATAGTTTACTAAAATTTTGGGCCAATAATTCAGTGTATATAAAGGGCCTAAATAAGACGGTAAGACGAATAAAAATACAAAGGCTACTTTTCTCTATAGATATCATTTACGATCACGTTTTTGTCAATATCACGAAATTTCAAGGCATTTGAGCGACCTCTAAATATTAATATATTTTGCCAAAATTTTACACAAATAATCAGTGTATATAGTGGCACAAAATAAGAGGGTAAGACGCGCAAAAATACAAAGGCTACTTTTTTCTATAGATATCATTTACGATCACATTTTTGTCAATATCACGAAATTTCAAGGCGTTTGAGCGACCTCTAAATATTAATATATTTTGCCAAAATTTTGCATAAATAATCAGTGTATATAGTGGCACAAAATAAGAGGGTAAGACGCACAAAAATACAAAGTTTATTTTTTTCCATACATTTCTGAATCACCCTAGTGCCCATGCTAACCTATAAATGGATCAGAAGTACAACGGTTAAAACGAGAAGAACGGAAATTAAATTTTAATCCAAAATAATTTTGAACACATTCATATTTCTTAACTACATATTTATCTACAACTGAAAACAATAACAATTATTATTAAAACAATAATTTTAACAATCAGTTGCTGTTGAGTGGCTGTAAGACGTGAATAGATAATGATAACATGAATAAGTTCTAAGAGACACTATGATTTTATTCCCTAATATCTTGGTTGAAACGAGAAAATCTTGAGTACGTTAAATGATCTGTTACTGATGTTAACAATAGTTTTAACTACTAGTTATAGTTGAATAATTGTAAGATATTGATGATATAAATGGTTTTCAAGAGAGACACACATGATGGTTTTATTCAGGGCTGTCATTTCAAGTTTTTCCAGGGTCGGGGGGTAAAAAGTACAAACACAATGCAATTTCATCGGAAAACATAAAAAAACCCACTCTCACTTATATGTAAATACATTGATTTTTCAAAGCCAGGCGTCGGGGGGCGGGGGCAATTGACCCCCCCCCCCTGACGCTCTCTAAATGACGGGCCTGGTTTTGTCTAAAATCTTGACTTGACTGAAGGAGGAGAATGATGATGCGAATATTTTAAAGCGATCTGTTCTGTTACAATGACTGCTCCTATTTGTTAGATGATTAAACTTAACTATACGAAAGAATGATTATAGGATCATTTTGAAGGAATCTGTAAATTATAATAATGCTTCGTATTTTTATTTGATTTTACTTGAATGTAAGAGAAAACAATAATGCTAGCATATTCTATGGGTGTCATCTGCTTCATATTTTAATTTCCCAGACTGATACAGAATGATCATAGCAGACAATTAAAAAAAAAACTTAATTGACACTATTTCCTAGTTTTATTTGATTATGAGAATCAATAATAAAATTAAAGGATTTAATTTAATTATTTTTGTTCCTAGTTTTTATTTACTACATCAAGAATGACGATGCAGACATGATTAAAGGATCCTTTTTTTAATTACTCTTTCGTATTTCCATTTGATTTTACCAGAATAAAGAATAATCATATGAACAATCATGTTAGACTTTTTTTTATTTGGTTACGAGGATAAATTACAATAATTATACATAGGTTTTACTAAATTATTAATTAGTTTTATTTATTTACTTTTTGTACGACAGTGACAGAGATTGAAAGACATTTCTAAAGGTTCTGGAAATGGTATTGCCTTTTCTGTTTGCTTTTAAGGGAAAAAATAAATCGCGGACATTTTTAAGGTTCCTTTTATCTCGTTCCATTGATTGTGAGGAAGAATCATGAAACAAATTTTCGATGAACCAGATAGATTGTTTGGGGGAAATTTTTATAAGCACGAAAACAATGGCATGAAATTTCTTGTATTGCCTTTCTTTTATTGCCTAGAAAATTGACATGAACTAATACATCGAACATGTTTCTTCGATATTCGAACATTTTGCATCATATCAATGTGCAAAGCAGATTTAAATGACCTTACTTCTTGGTTCCAAAAATTTAATTCTAATTTGGTAAAAGTGAAATTTTTATTTTTATTTCGCTTTCCAAGTGGTGCAAATTTGCAACAGAAAAATCCAAATTCAACTTGTGGGAGAAAATTAAACCCTTAACCTTCGTAGGTCCCTGGGGTCACATATGACCCCAATGCATTTTCTGTTTAATATAACTTTTTTTCTCAACCGTTTTATTTTAATGGCTTTTTGTGACTTTTATTCTTTTAGTTTTTGATACAAAATACTGCTATTATTTTGTTTTTATTTTATTTTATTTTGCCTATTTTTGCCTTTTTTTACACACAAGACCCTTGGGGTCACTGGCGACCCCAGACATAATATTTTGTTTGCTTACCAACTTCTCTGTTCTTATCATGCCCACTTTTTCAGCAACTGGTCAATGGGCACACTAACTATCAAATATAATTTCTGACGACCAATTTTTCGAGCTGCAATGTCTCTAAAGAGGTTCAAAGTGATATCTAGAGTCCTTCGTTTTGATAACAAAGATACTAGAGCAGAAAAGTGACAGAGTGATAAAATGGTTGCTATTCGAGGATTGTGGGACAATTGGGTTGAAATTTTGACTAAATTATACAATCCAGGAGATAATATTACAATCGACGAACAACTTGTAGGTTTCAGAGGCCGCTGTCCATTTCGACAGTACACGCCAAACAAACCGTCCAAGTATGGCATAAAAATATGGATTGTTTGTGACTGTAAAAGTGCATATGCATGGAATATGCTAGTATAAACTGGAAAGCCGAAGGATGGTCCACCAGAGAAAAACCAAGCTTTACGCGTTGTTTTGGATATGACCTATGGTCTCAACGGGGAAAAAAATAGAAGAAGGTATTTTCTGGAAGAATTCGGCTATGAACTTATAAAACCTTCACTACGTAATAGAAAATGTCTCCCAAGAACTGAAGCATCTTCTGCAGCAATTGTTATGAAATCCCAAACAGATGATACAGAAGATCAAAATAAGAGTGAAAGCATCTCTACTAATGTGAAAAAACGAGGACGTTGCAACTTTTGCCTAAGAGGACTAAATAGAAAATGCAGCGACAAATGTAATAAGTGTTTAAAATTTACTTGCAAAAATCATTTGTTGCAGGTTTGTAACAATTGTAAATAAATCAACTGTTATTGTAAGTTTTGCTCTCAAATTATTATTTGTAATGCGTAAGCTAAATTTTACTTTAATTACGTCTTTTTATTCTAATTTTTTTATCATTAAATATGTGTGAACTTCAAAAATTCATGCAACATTCAATAATCATAATATATTAATTAATGGAAACATTGGGGTCAATTATGACCCCAAGGGTCTTGAGTGTAACCAAAACGGGAGGGACCCACGAGGGTTAAATATCAAGGAAGTCATAATTTCTGTAATGTAACAGACTAATAATAAAACGAATTTTGAACATGCAAAACTCTTTAAACTCAGGTATGATGTAATTTGAAATCAAAAATACAAGAAAACGTGTCCAACAGTACAAATAAAAAGTTTAAAAACTTAAAAGCGGTTCACTCAGCATCTTTTTGCTCTGATGATGGGGCTTCATTCATAATAGCCCCGAAATAGCTATTTGCTAGAGTTTTCTAACTCTTTTTAAACCTTTTATTTGTACTTTTGGACACGTTGTCTTGCATTTTTAACTTCATTAATTGTACAAAGTTTTCGACTGCTTTTCTTACAAATGATGTAATTTCATCCTTAAAATGGGAAATACATGAAATGTATTTTGTTTCGACTGCTGAATTTTAATCGTGTAAAAGTTTTGAGCAGCAGTGAACTTGATACCAATATATCTTATATCGAGTGAAATAAGTAAATAAAATTCGTAATGGTAATTCTAAATGTAACTCACTGAAACAACTTCTGGTTGGGATCGTTTGATGTAAATCCGACAGGGAAGTAGAAAAAATTCCTTTATCTAGGACTAAGAAAAAAAAGGAGCAATGAGTAGATTATGGAGTAAAAGATGAGTATAAAACAAATATGAATAAGTCTCAATAAAACTTTGGAACAAGAGTTTCACGTATTTATTGTTTGGAAAATATTTTTATTCACTGGGAATAATGTTCATTGACTGAGCTGATCAATAGTTGTTATTAACTCCCCGAAAAAACCCACAACTTAGCCATATAACTTCTCCAATTCTTTCTCTCATATACCAAATGTTAGGTCTCTTATAGTGATTGCAAAACCGGTATACCGGTATACCGAATACCGGTATTTTGAGCTATTTTCCAATCTCGAAATACCGGTATTTACTGAGGAAAAATACCGGCATTTTCGGTATTAGCGAAAAAAAATGAATAATTTTTAACCGATGAGCTTTTCATTTCATTTGTTATATATTTATTGTTACTTTACATGAGTATTTTTCTCATCTAAGGGACGCTACAAAAATAAATTGTTTGATGCCAAAATATCACTAAAAACAAAAACTACTGATTCATAGAGAATCATTCTCAAGGAATAGCTTTTTTGTTGTCGCTTATACAGGGTGTCCACTCCTATCGTGGACCAATAGCTAATTTCTAAACCGTTAGAGATAAGCATATAGTTCATTTAGGAAAAAATTTCCAAATTATGAAAGGAATTTTGGGTCTATTCAATGTTTTTCAAAAAATCAAATTTTGAAAGAGTTACGAAATTTAAATTCTTATACAGCCCCTCAGTCCTATCAATCATATTTAGTAAAACATTCTTGACACTGTAACGTTTAAAACTAAAAAAAAATCACTCTTCTACCACAAAAATTGACCGAGTTATGACGTTTTGAAAAATCAAGATTTTGAAGGATTTCCCATACGGTCCCGTAAACGATCTCTCGATGACGTCATGAAATAATGCAAAATCTTGATTTTTCAAAACGTCATAACTCGGTCAATTTTTGTGGTAGAACAGTGATTTTTTTTTAGTTTTAAACGTTACAGTGTCAAAAATGTTTTACTAAATATGATTGATAAGACTGAGGGGCTGTATAAAAATTTAAATTTCGTAACTTTTTCAAAATTTGATTTTTTGAAAAACATTGAATAGACCCAAAATTCCTTTCGTAATTTGGAGATTTTTTCCTAAATGAACTATATGCTTATCTCTAACGGTTTAGAAATTAGCTATTGGTCCACGATAGGAGTGGACACCCTGTATAAGCTGGTGTACTGTCTCGCTATTTATCTCTATACTTGGCGATATTTTCCTCTTGTCTTAGCACTTTTAGTTATTGCTTCAGTCAGCTTATTTTAAATTTATTGACAAGTTGATTGTTCCTTTAGAGTGGCAACCATCATGAGAATCGAAATCAAAATGAAATCGCTGCAAATTTTTCAGCTTATATTCATGGTTATCGAATCCCTGCACTGTCTTTGCATTCGTTACGTTATGGTAGTTATGATATTGTGCGTTAGTGTTTTAAACTTTTGAACATTTAGTTTTTTTTTTTAATTGGTGAGTTTTATTGTCTGATTGTCTCACTGTACTTTGTTCAAAATATTTTTGACGCATAGTTTTCGAGTTTTACTTGTTCATAATGGATAATGATGAGTTCAAAGACCATGAAAAATCATCTGACATTTCTTCGGCTTGGTATTTTTTTTTATGATGAAAAAAATATGCTAGCAAAATGCAAAACTTGTTCAAGGATCATCTAAGTTTTTGGAGGCAGCACAAGTGGACTACATACACATCTGAAAACGCAACATAATATTAACTTGCTGAAACGAAAAGAGTCCGAGACAAGTTCTAACTCACCTAGAAATGACATCAAATTCCGGTATTAATACCGGTATTCCGGTATTGGCGTTTTAAACATACCGAATACCGGTATTGTGTTTTTGCTCCTGTATTGCAATCCCTAGTCTCTTAATATCACAACTTTCTTTAAAAACAACTGTGTTAAGATTCACTACACTGCAAAAAAGAAACTTGCTTTTACAGCAGAGGTTTCGGTTTATAACTGTAAAATTCACAGTCATAAACTGTAAAGTTATCAATTTTACAGTTTATTACTGTAAAATTATCAATCTTACAATTTATTACTGTGAAATTATCAATTTTACAGTTGATCACTGTAAAATTTAAAGTTTTAAACTGCCACCTCGGTTGCTAGTATTTTACTGTAAAACAAGTTTTTTTTGTTTTTTTTTTTTGCAGTGCATTTGTTAGACCACCTTATTTAATTGTTTTTGCGTTAGATAAATGTCATAGTTGGAAACAAATAAATGCTCCGATCTAGACATGATTAAGACATAAAATTAATTTACACTTTTCAAAGCGGCAATTTTACAGTAAATGTCCTGTTTCCTTCAAATTTATGATCCAAACTTGAGCAGGTCATCTTCCTCTTATGGGGTTTTTACGGCATCGAAAACATTATTGTTCATTAGCTCAGAAAGAAGGTGGATAATAGGCGGTAATGAATAATGCAATGATGCGTAAAACAAGATTCACTTTCTTCTCCCTATTGAATAGGATATTCCTTCTTTCATAAAACGCTGAATCAAACGAAAGAAAAATTATACTACTGTGTGTTCCCGGAAATTCACAGAAAAAACGTTACAGGAATACAATGGGATAATAAAGATATATTTCAGTTTACGTTTATCGATTTCGTGAAAGGTGCTTCATCTCACATTTTATTGTTAAGTTTTTGAATGGCTCTATTGCACATCTTTCAGTTGAAATCAAACTAGAAGCCGCCGTTTTTATTTTTAGAGCGTAGTGATGATTATGATATTTTAAGGATAAAAATAGTATTCATCAAAACAAATTGTTTTTCCGTAATATGAATTATATCCTTCATATATAATCAGTTTTCTATGCGTATTTCTGTTAACCCTTTGAAAAAGTGCACTAAAATCATTGA
>JAXGGA010021050.1:0-17232 GCA_038373865.1 Uloborus plumipes | reverse complement strand
ACCAATTAACTTGGAAAAAATAAGTCACCAAATTGTCTCATTTTTAAGCAAATCACTTTTAACAGTGTGGTTCGACTTTCAGTTCAGTGGCGTTCAGGAGAAAGAAGCGTGACATAGAAAGATAGTTAGAAAGAAAGATAGAAAGATACTCAGTTTTTAATATAAGTAGATAATAATTAAATTAAACTCCCAAGCCCCCACCCCTTCTGGTTACACGCCGGACGTAAGGACCCGTTTATTACGAACACTTGGATTTAGCGAGCAACATGTTACGGTCCCTTCGTGCTCATTATAAGCGAGTTCCACTGTAATAAAAAATTCCCTTGGTCAGTACAAAAAAGAAAAAAAGATCTTTCATGCAAAAATGGAATTGCATCGGATAAGCATCAGGTTTTTTTTTTCTGCCGTTGTATTGCACTGCTTCTGTTTCGCAACCCTTGTAGAATATATAAGGTTAACACAGCTTATAAAATGCGGTGTTAGAAGAGATGATTACAATAATTTTACTATTATTAAAAAGTGATTACAGAGGGAGAGTGGAATAAATGCAGTAAGAAAATAACAGATTACGATTTCAACGACTACTTACATATAATTAATCGATTATGACTCCGATCACATATGAAAAGATTGATTACGCCTAAAATGACCTTGAAAAAGTAGATAGTAGATACGGCATCGGTTAAAAAATAAATAAAAAATAGGCGCGGCCACTTTAGCTAGAAATAATTAATAGGCAACCATCATGATCATACTTAAGCTTGCTTCTCAATGAACTTTTTAAATGCATTTCAATAATGTAATTCATGTTTTGCACAGTTGCCAATGCAAGTTTTTTAGCTAATCGAACTTTGCTTTACGATACACTAAGGTTGATTTGGTTACACATTTTATTAATCCTAAAATTTTTACTATTCTCTTTTTTTTTGTTTGTTCTTTTTGATGATTTTCTATTTTTTAAACTTTTTATTTTTTTTATTTTTTTCATCGAAAGAAATAGTTATTTTAAAAGAAACACACTATATTGATCTAACATTCTGCGAATTGATCTGTGCATCTGCTATTGCTTATTCTAGAAGTAGGACACAGTTATGAACAAAAGCTGCAATAGAAAATTCTTAGCATTAATGTTTTAACTGCAAAATATATCAATGGCTCTTTTGTGAAATGAGAATTCGAGCAATTATAACTTAAAACACAGCGAATTGAAAAAAATGCAGTATTCTTAATGTAAAGAAATGCGAAACATTTTATTATCTTCAAGAAATCCCCCCTTCTATTTTGTATTGGTTAAAAGGAGAAGGTAAAAAAAAATCTGAGAAGGACGAAATTTTTATTACTCAAATGATTTTCAATGTTTTTTTTTTTTTTTTTAAATCTTTGCTTTTTAGCAAACATAGAAAAAAGCGCGACGTATCTGAATGAGTGATATAAAGAAGTGCGATATAACAAAGGGTTTACTGTATTTAAAAAATTGCCAATTAGAAAAGAAAGTGTCTCTTTAGTTGACTAACAATCTGCACTGTAAAAAATGAATGTTATTTTTACAGTATAATACAGCTAATTTTATGGTAATAAACTTCAAAAAATGATAATTTTACAGTAATAAACTGTAAAATTGCTAATTTACAGTTTATTACCGTGCATTTTACAGTTTTAAACTGGAACTTCTGCTGCCAGTATCATACTGTTGTTTTTACAGTATAATACCGCTAAATTTTACGGCAATAAACTGTAAAATTTCTAACTTTACACTAAGGAACTGTTAAATTGCTAGTTTTACAGTTTATCACTGTGCATTTTACAGGTTTAAATTGGAATCTCGGCTGCCAGGATTATACTGTAAAAACAACATTTGCAGTGTGGTATTCAATGTACAATACACAATTATACGTCTTTCTTTTCACTCCCTTTTCAACTGCCTCGGACCAACAAAAGGACATTTTATACTGTCATTTTGAAGCTTAAAGGAGGATCTTGCTTTAGAAAGCTGAAAGAAAAAATCCCTTTTGGGGGATTTTTTTAGAATTAAAACAAAGACAGTAAGTATTACGAACTTTTTAGATTATTTTATAACATGTCTGAGTATGTGGAAAAAATTTTCAGAGAAAAACATTCACGTGCAACCGTTTTTAATGCACATTCTGGCAATGTTGTTTTTTTATCAGCGGGACAGATGGAGCTCGTAATTTTCACCTGAAACAAGTAAAAAACAAACTCCTTTTTAATTTTCATATAATTTTCTTCTATTTGATATGGAAATATTCAAAAAAAAAAAAAATCTTAAAATCTCTTTTAGCAAATTGAAATGATTTTTATTTTCACAAAAAGCACTTTTTTTCAAACCTGAGAAAAAATTCAAATTTCACAACTTTTTCAGTTATTTTTAGTACATGTATATGAAAATTAAATTAATGATATTTATTTGGTTAATTTGTTTCGAATGAAAATTACGAGCTTCATCTGTCCAGCAATTGAATGTGCATAAAAATTGGTTGAATGTGAACATTTTTCTCGAAAAATTTTTTTCCCATGCTCAGACATGTAATTAAATAACCTAAAAATGTTATTTTTCTTACCTCTTTTATCATTCTAAAAAAATTCCACAAAAAAAATGATTTTTTGAGCCTTCTAAAAGAGGATACCCGCTTAAATGTCTTGTTGTCGCTCTGAGGCGATAATACTTACATAACTATCTCAAACTCCGAAAAAAATCCTTGCTACTCATGAATATTACAATAGCTAAAAAATCCACGCAGCGTCAACTGTTTACTTTCTTCAACTGAGAATTATCTTATAAGTTTTTGAATCTCACGTTCGGCCAATTAAAGGAGCATTCGCCAGTAGACTGCGGCAGAGAGAAAAAGACCCCGACAAGCGCTGTGGCGCGAGGCTCTGTCCATCAATGTCACCATTGGTTTTAAAAGAGTCTGATAACACTGCCTCCTCTGCTATCAGGCTTTCCATCATGTTATCTGTAACGGCCTCTTTTACGGCCTACAACCTGCAACAGGTATTTATGTGTCTCAGATTTGTTCTCTTCCCCCGAGTCATCCCATCGCGTGTTCTGACTCTGAAAAGGACGCTGCGTTCAATTTTGAACGTTTTTTTTTTTTTTTTTTTTTTTTTTTTTTACAGGCACTGCGCTACGAATTTTATTTTCCCGTGGTAATCTGGTTTTATGCGGATAGAAATGCTGATTATTTTTTATGCATCGTGATTTATTTTTTATTTATTTCGGAAAAGAACACGGTTATCAAATTAAAGGGTTGTGATACAAGTCTAATTGAACTTTTCGGTCGCAGCTTCGAGCAAGTGTGGGGTCAAATAGAGAAGCAAAATATTAACTTTTGTGAGAAAGTAATGAAAAGCAAAATCAACATTTTTAAGTACAAAAATATGCTAAATACATATGTTTCGGGATTATAAGGAGTCGATTTTGCTACAGAAGAAGTTCTGAGCTTCCTACTTCCAACGCTATGCATAATGCAAATGGAAGCGATAATGATGATGAGTAGTATTCAAAATGAGCACTACATTGTAATTGATACTTATCTTCCTAAAACTATTTTCCTTTTTAATTTTGATTTTTCTTGTTTTAATTTTTTTGCTGCAAAGCTTACAAGAAAACTTTTTCCTCAAATTTCCATTTTCTTTTTTAAAGCAAGCTTTCAAATGCTTAATTTCTTTCTTGCATTCCAAAAAGTGGCTCTTGTAGTCTTGAACAGTGGCTTACCCTGTGTTGAAAAGTCTCACGTTATTTATTAATTAATTAGAGCCCGGATTATATGATTTAATAATCATTGAAATGATATGCATGCAAATATGCGCTAAAGTAACGCTAATAATTTTTTACTAAAGTAAAAAGAATTTTTTTTTTACACCAGAACGTAAAGTTTTCGTTTAGAAATAAATGTTAACCTTTCCGGTATACGCCCAAAATGTCGCTTGCCAAAATGTCGCGGGTCAAAATGTTGCCAGTCCAAAAATGTCGCGGGCAAAAATGTTGCCGGTCCAAAATGTCGCGGGTAAAAATGTCGCCGGTCCAAAATGTCGCGGGCAAAAATGTCGCAAGTCCAAAATGTTGCCGGGCAAAAATGTCGCCGGCCAAAATGTCGCCAGTCCAAATGTGGTCAGACAAAAATGTAGAAGGTCCCAGTGGCGTAACTACTCGTTGGTTTCAGGGGGGGTTGTATTCAAAGTTGTCACGAGGTTAAAAAAAGTGGCGGCTGGGGGGGGGGGCAACCTCTTTTTTCCACACTTTGTATGTATGTATGTATGTATGTATGTATGTGTGTGTTTATATATCTATAGTACGCACTTGAAAATGCGTACTTACCGGACAGCCTTTCAAAGAGTAACAACCTCTGACACTAGAATTGTGCTGTAGTTTTAAGAAATATTACTGCAGAAAAATGGAAGGGGGGTCCGGGGTTTGCCACCGGAAATTTTCATAAATTGTACCTCTAAAAAGTCCAATCTAGACTATCTTGGTGATGTTCCAGGAGAGGATGTTCGATCTCTTACTCATTCAGTAAAACACGATTGTCGACCATTTTTACTAATATGAAAGAAAATGATAGGATACAGAAATTCTTCTAAGCTACTTTTTCGAAATTTAAGCTCCAAAACGCAATTTCAGACGAATTTCGATGATAATGGGGGATTTGGAGGCCTACCACCGGAATTTTTTGACATTTATTTCCTAAAAAAGACGATCCTTAATAGTTCTAGGAAGGGGATGGGGTGGCAATGAAGTCTGTAACACTATGATATTCACAGGAGAATCGTACTTTTTCATTCTAGGATTTTTTATATTTCTTCATCTCATTTTTGCATTTTTGGACCAACGTTTCGGGGGGGGGGTTGTCCCCAAAACACCCCCCGTAGTTACGCCACTGGAAGGTCCGATATAGATACTTGTCACAAAAATTAAAACGTACGAAAAGGCTTTTTATCACCAAATTAGCAAAAGATTGTTAATTGTTGTTGATGAACGTGTGCTTTAACGATAGCATGGAGTAAAATTTTTGAAAAATACTATAAAACAGTGGTTCTCAACCTTTTTACAGCTACCGCCCCCTTTAGGATTGAAAATTGCTTCAACGCCCCTTTTGAGAACGGGTGTAAAACTGGAAAGGGGAGGGAAGATAAAGTAATTTTCTATACCGGTTTAACTCTATAATTTTGCTTAAACAGATTGTTGGCAAATGACTATAGAGCAGAAAAACGTATGCTTAATGTTTTTTTTTCTTTATATAATATTTTTTTAAAAAAACCGAGAGTTTGTTTCCTCTGAAAAGCTATATCAGAGCAATAATCAAGTGCCTAGAACGTGAACATTAAATGAGGGAACCATTTTTAAGATAAATAAGAACAACACGGTTAGAAATTAAAATGCACCGTTTTTAACAGTTTTATTTGAAAACAAATATACTTTGAAAAATACACTACTTTCAAATAGTTCCTTGACCAATCCGATTCCAAACATTGTACACAGTGTTGTTCTTATTCTTGCAACTATACAGTACACATCCCCTATTTATTACGTACGGATATATGATTTTACCCCCTGTGGAAGGACAATAACAAAGCCGGATCTTCTAATTTTCACTGGAGCGACAAAGATTTGAAATTATGACCCATACTGCCGGGATAAGCACAAAAGTCGTATCTGTACTTTTTAACAAAATTGAGTTATCACCACCAAGGGGCTCTTTGTGACATATTTTACCTATATACAATATTATATGATCATTTGAGAACGGGAAATAATTTTTAAAAAATTCTGAAAAAGTATCATCTGAATCAGATACATGGTGGCGCAAAACTTTAAAGAGTAATATCCCAGTTCGAGCTCGACTGCAGATACCACTTTTGCGCTTAGTATGGCAGCATACCTGTCACCCTCAAAAATAAAGTTTTAATTAAAAAAAAAACTTAAATAAGTTGAATTTACAAATTACAAGATAAGTTAATTTCAAAGAAATTCTTTTTGAGTAATTTATTGCTGTGAAGGTTAGATAAAATAAAAAGAGTTATAAATATACCTTTGGCGACATCCGAGTCAAGGTAGAGGTGAGACATTGAGGATTTTAGGCTTTGTTTGGTCGCGATTGGAGAACAGGCGAGTAGTTCGAGATTCCCTCCCTTCATCGGAAAATTTTCAAATGGATATCAATAAAGGACATTTTTTGGTTATTTTAGGTAGTTACGCTATGGAAGGGGGCACCCACACCTCAAAAAACCTTTTTGAAATTTAAGTGCTATTGGCAAAGGAATTTTGGCTAAATTCAAACTTATTAATTATCACTTCAACAAGTATACAAATATGTAAATACACTAAGGAAGACTCGCCAAAACAAGGAGAAATTCCGTTAATGCACCTCGCAGTTAAACTGTAGTCATAAGAGAGTTACTCAATACTCATCCGTAAATGTGATAGACATTTGAAAAGAAAATTTCAATGTCCCACCGAACTCATGCAGAAAAAATTATTTATCCTAAGAAAATCTAAACGAAAATTATTTAAAAAATTAGCTTGATCGAGAGAAAAAAAAATATATCTAATATATAAAATTCTCGTGTCACAGTTTTCGTTGCCATACTCCTCCGAAACGGCTTGACAGATTTTGATGAAATTTTTTGTGCTTATCCAGTATCTGTGAGAATCGGCCAATATCTATTTTTCATCCCCCTAAATGTTAGGGGTGGTCCACCCATAAATTTTTTTTTTGTTCGCACATAACATCTGATCTACTGAACCGATTTGGACGATTTTTTTTAATCGATAGGAGATGGTGTAACTTAGGTACCATGTACTCATATGACGATATTTGTTCACTAGAAAAAAAGTTATGATCGAAAAACTAACATTTCATCATATCATTTAAAACAATATGTATTATCGTAAATCTTACTTCAATGAGCGACCCGATGGTCAAGTGGTTATGCGCGTCCAGTTGAAGTTCCTGATGGAATGAGATCGAATCCAGGCCCGCAAGGATTTTTTTCGAACAGCTGCATGGTTCTTTTTTTGAATGATTTTAATGATTGTAATGTCCTTATGCAGGTACATCCCCTCATGGGGATCTACCCCATACTTTTTTATAGTACAAAATGACAGTTTTGGTCGGATCTTTGTTAAAATTGGCAATGGGGTCCTTCGATGCTGTAGAATTTTCTTATGGACGTTTGCGCCATTTTTGGGGGCTTTGAATCGATTGTGGCAATAAATGGTTTTTGATTTGCGGCACTTATATTATTTTTTCAAAAATTATATACACTATCAATTATATTATGTTAATTTTTGTACCTTTATAAAATTCTGTATTTTATACCTTGCATTTACGTCAAATTCAAGGTAAAATTAAAAGTCAAAAATTCTGAAGAAGATAAATATATGTTAAAAATTAAAGTAACTATTTTTTGTGATTTTCATATTGGTTGTGACCAAAAAACATCATTACAAACAAATAAAATGTATCAAACACCATGAGTGTTGAGTTATTAGGCAAAATCTGCTGTGTAAAGTTTTTTTTCACTGCGAGAGGGGGGGGGGGGATGAACGACCATAAAGTGACACAATTTTTTAAAAAATAAAGGTTGGATCTCCAATTATCTTGCTTCGTAATTTGAACCCGCCCCGGCTGTGCAACGGTACGCAATTAGTCATTCAAAAATTAATGAAAAACGTGATCGAAGCCAGGATTTTAAATGGCAAGTTAAGAGGTGAAAATATACTCATACCACGGATTCCTATTATACCTACAGATGTGCCAATTCAATTCAAACGTATTCAGTTTCCGATTAGATTGGCATTTGCAATGACTATCAACAAATCCCAAGATCAAACGATGTCTGTTTGTGGCTTAGATTTGAGAACACCATGTTTTTCACACGGACAATTATACGTGGCATGCTCTCGAGTGGGTAAACCATCCAGTTTGTTTGTGTTAGCTAAAGATGGACTAACAAAAAATATTGTTCACGCTATAGCATTAAGAGATTGATATTGTTTAATAGTGTTACTGTCGTAATTGTTTAATTAATGATATATAATTTTAAGGAATAAATTATAATAACTTAAAAATAATGTTTGCCTTTTGTTATTTTTATATTCCCTCATCGTTCACAGCGCTCCATGCTTATTTCACGCATATACCGCATTCTTACATACATACAATATACACATTCTACTATACATACATACGTACTTACAATAAGTAAGCTATTTTTTGTCTACACTAGAAATTACTAGGAAATTATTTATATGGCAAAAAAACGTTTGCCGGGTCAGCTAGTATACATATACGTAAGATAAAAACAAATAAGAAAGAAAGAGTCGGGCAGAGGGTTTTTTTTTTCCTTTCCTTCGCGTTCTGCTGCTTGTTGGCTGTGCCTACGGGGCAAAAGAGAATCGCTACACACAGAGATAAATTCCCGTTAGAACATTTTGTGAATATGTTGGAAAAATCTTAGAGCTATGATTAAATGCATGTCCTAACGTGAGAATTCGAAGATTAAAATGAAGAATTAATCCATTTTTGTAATAAACTCAAGGTGAAATCCAAGACTGAAAACAATATGTTGGAAAAATCTTAGAGCTATGATTAAATGCATGTCCTAACGTGAGAATTCGAAGATTAAAATGAAGAATTAATCCATTTTTGTAATAAACTCAAGGTGAAATCCAAGACTGAAAACAGTGTACCGAGAATTCTGTCGTGTCGACGTAAACAAGATGTCCGTCATTCAAATGGTTGATGATGATGATGAGAGCTTGGAGTCGCAATGCGCAGAAGCAGGCTATCATGGATGCTTTTCAGATGTCTCACTGAATATGCGCAAGCTTAAAGGGTGCCGATGGCGCTACAGAGGAAGCATAAAGCACCCTCTGAGAGGCCTTTTGGTACGGAAAGAGCATTTCAAATTCGCTATTGCACTCCATGGCACCTTGCTTTCACCCAAGCTTTCTTATTGGCACCCCTGCGGCACCCGTAGTTTTAACAGTGTATGTTTAACCCGCACTTTTATTAATTCGGACGACCTGAATCTAATGAGGTTCTACTGGATTTAATTCCAAGAATTCTGACACTTCTTTATAAAAAAATTCCCCTACAAACAAGGGAAAGCAAGTGAAAAAAATCCCTACAGATAGTCCAGTGATTTCCCTACGAGAGAGGTTGTAGTTCTTCGTCGGCGAGATGTCATGAATTAGGTCGATTAGGCATCTTGAGGCAGAGACGTGCCCAGCTTGGTTACGATCTCATTTGTGCATGGCGTGATGGAAAACGTGCGATAGCTATGATGTACTCCTCTTTTATTAACTCCCTACTTCATTTTCGGACTGATAAGGCTCACCACTGGCTTTTAGATTTAAGAGGAGGCTGAAAGAACGCGACCATTATTACTTGTTAAGGGCCCAATCTGTCGTGCTTTTAATGGAATAGATGAGCCTCGGGATCGACTTTGGATCTGAATATTGCTTTGCGTTTGTAAATCTAGAAGACTTTTTTTTTATATATATATTTATTTTTTTATACATATACATGTTTTTATTTTAAGCTCAATACTCGTTTTGAGTGGCACGACACCATGCGTTAATTTGTGTCACGATATTTAAATGTGCATCCTTGACCAAAATATCCACGGTTAGTATGCACTATATCGTTGATTTTAAACATGCATCACGGACACAAGAAAATATCCCTGATTTAAGGTACGCAAATGCGTAATGGATTCAAGCCTACACTTCTAACAGGGTTGGATCTAGAGGGTTGCAAGCAAGGGTGGATGCAAAAATAGTTTTTAGGAGGAGCCCGAAAAAGTAATAAGTACCCCACCCCGTCATTTTTTTAATAAAAAATGCAATTATGAGATTCCTTTTAAATGTTTTTAAAGAGCCTCTAAACATAAATAGTTTACATTAAAGTTTAAAAAAATGTCACTTACTAATTTACTTCGAATGTAGGGGTAAAATCTTTTTTAACATTTTAAGACAATTAACTATTAAATATTGGATAATTTCACCAAAATGGTATAATGATATTGGGCATTAGTTATAAACATTATCGTAATGATTAAAGTAAGAGGTTATTAAAACATCATATTGACTTTTTTTCTATTAAAAGAAGAATTTAATGAACGAGTCGTGACATTATGTGTTAGCTTTGAATTCAAAACTTTTTACTCTTACGTGTTCTTTTATACTAAACCCCTACTGCAACATTACTCCCAAAACAAACCAAAGTAATTTTACGTATTATAGTATTTTGAGCGTGTGTGTGTTTCCTTTGTAACAATTTTTTTTCCCTTCATTAGGAAGAAATAAATTACAAAATAATTTAAAAGTTAAATCGTTTTTAATATTTTAGCAGGGGTCATCCCCTCCCCTTCCAAAGAAAGTCCGTTAGTCCAGGCCCTTGCACCGGGTGGTAATTTCGGGAGCGAAAAAGCAACCTTTTTTTTTTTTTTTTTTGATATTCGATATGAAAATTTGAAGATATGTGTAAATGAGGCGGTTTGAGTTCTTTGCCATACCTTTTAAAAATATGACAGTCAACTTCATGTATACATAATATGCAATACTATTGCAATTTGTTTTACCTAAATTAAAACAATCGTGCTTGTTTTATTCAAATAATCAGTTTAGAAAATATCCTTGCTGCGACATTCTTAGGGAAAAAACCCCCCTCAAACTAACTCTCTTAAAAACATATTGTTTTCATTTATTTTCCAAAATACTGTTTTAAAAAAGCAGCACTGTCTTTGTTCTTGAGTTGAAACTGCTTTTTCTCATTAAATTATGTGTTAGCCACAATTCTTGGTTGAAATTTCAATCAGGGCCACCTAGAGCCAAGGCTCCCTGTCAATTTGGCTAAACCGGGTCCTCTTCCCTTGTAATACTTATAAAACTTATACAGCTCCGATTCTAAGCCGGGCCACCTCAAGATCCGGGCAAATTGTTTCTGACTAGGCTGACACGACCTGTCGTCAGCCCTGGTTTTAATACGTAAAATTCTTTAAAATCGCATGAATTTTTTTGAGCAGGATTGTACTTTGTCCTCGACCGACTAATGTATACAATTTAGACAAACTTTTTTACAGTAAATATTTTAATCGGATAATGAAACTTTCAGAGCAACCTTCTATATTGCAAGGTGTTTATAAAATCATGCATAAAGAAAAAAAAAGAAAGAAACTTTTTAAGATTTTTACAGCCATACAGAGATTTTGCCATACAGAAATAGCAGTTAAGTCCTCGTTAAGCACTTATCTGTTTGGAACATACAGTAACCGACGCCTACAGCTCGGTTGCTGTCTATTCTAGACTGATGATGACGATACTGCAGTCTCTGAATGGCATACCGGGTTGCCGGTATATTGCATGTACACTGATGCACTTTTCTATACTTTCTTTTTCATGGAAAATTACCATATAGTCCAGTAAACGAAGGTCAAAATTAGGGTGAAAAAAACAAAAAAAAAAAAGTTTTAAAAATTGGCACACAGGTACAGGAAGGTCTCCTGATGAACATACTAAAAGTCCCCGGTGGTGAGGGGGGAGCTCGCAGCGCCACCTGGTGTTTTATGGGTGATTTTTCAGTTTTCGTCTTATATCTCAAAAACTATTGACTTTCGAGAAAAAATGTCAATTAATAAATTAAAGAACATAAAATTATCTTTAAAACGCTTTTTTTGTTTTTATTATAGCTATAATAGTTGTCGAGATATTGAACTTCAAAGTTTGTCATTTTTTGAGAAAACGACTATTTTTCCCCTATTTTCTATTTTTGGAGCCGCCTCAGTGATTAATTTGATATTATTCTTTTCTTTTTTCGACCTGAAGTAGTACAGGTCATTAAGGTGATTTTATTTCTTGAAACGGGGAGGCAGGTTGGGGAGGAAGGAGGCGAGGGATGAAATGAAGACAAAACTATGTGCAAGTGTACTTTTCACTATTTTTCCCTCTACCATAGTTCAGCAAACGAAAACCCAAAATAAGGGCGAAAAAATAATAATATAGTTTTAAAAATTGGCACACAGGTACAGGAAGGTCTCCTGATGGACATACTAAAAGTCCCCGGTGGTGAGGGGGGAGCTCGCAGCGCCACATAGTGTTTTATGGGTGATTTTTCAATTTTCGTCTTTTATCTAAAAAACTATTTACTTGCGAGAAAAAATGTCAATTAATAAATTAAAGAACATAAAATTATCTTTAAAACGCTTTTTTTGTTTTTATTATAGCTATAATAGTTGCCGAGATATTGAACTTCAAAGTTTGTCATTTTTTGAGAAAACGACTATTTTTCCCCTCTTTTCTATTTTTGGAGCCGCCGCAGTGATTAATTTGATATTATTCTTTTCTTTTTTCGACCTGAAGTAGTACAGGTCATTAAGGTGATTTGATTTCTTGAAACGGGGAGGCAGGTTGGGGAGGAAGGAGGCGAGGAATGAAGGGAAGACAAAACTATGTGCAAGTATACTTTTCACTATTTTTCCTTCTACCATAGTTCAGCAAACGAAGGACCAAAATAAGGGCAAAAAAATAATAATATAGTTTTAAAAATTGGCACACACGTGCAAAACGGGGTTTTGATGAACGTTCTAAAAGTCCTCGGTGGTAGGGGGTGAGCTCGCAGCGCCATCAGGGATTTTGGGTGCGTTTTTTTTTCAGTTTTCGTCTTGCAGCGCCATCAGGGATTTTGGGTGCGTTTTTTTTTCAGTTTTCGTCTTATATCCCAAAAACTATGCATTCGCCAGCAAAATCATCAATTGGTAAATTAAAAAACATAAAAATACCTTTAAAAAGAATAAAGAATGAATTAGTATTTTATAACTGAAATAGATGGAATAGACTTGATATTTAAGTACTAAACTCGTGAGATTTTGAAAACCTATCTTTTTCTTTTCTTCTTTCTTTATTTTTTGGGACTGCGAAATGCATATCAATCACTTTTTTCTTAAATTTCGATAGTGCTGTGCTATTTAAGTCAACTAAGGTCCAAGAAGACCTTAAATCATGTTATAAATAAAACGTATACCCTTCTGTAAAAAGGATAAATAATAAAAATAATGATAAAAAAGTCCAAACATTAAAAAAATAGAATAATGCAAATAAAATAATGAAAGGTAACAGATGTAGAATAAATATAAACTAACATGAAAATGACATTGTACTCAAGTTAAATGGATACTTTCGTCGTCTGACTGTTCATCTAATGCGATATCCAATTTTGAACCATTCAGGCAGATACCCTGGCAGTTTAAGCAAGCAATGCTGCAGTTTATCCTTGATTTTCTGCAGCCGCATCTTGCACCACATCCTTTTGTGCATGAACAAAAAATAATGGAGAAAATAGAGTCAGGAGCAGGAAGCCTTGAAGTTGTTATAGGTTTCCATGATGTACCTGCTTTTTTCCATCCCCAGGCATCGGGTGGAAGTAATCTCCCCAACCACTTTTGAATCTGGTGATAAACTCTTAATGAATGAAATTTTGCGGCATCTTCAGTAGGTGGGATGGAAGCAAGATCAGGTTTTATTTTTCTTGCTGCTCTCTGAAAAGATATAAATCTCTGTTCATTCAGAGAAGTTATATTTACTGGAGCCCCATATAAGAAAAATGATTGGCCTGCCTCCGCTACCTGCTCTGGGGTAGAAAGGGGGTTTGAGAACACTTCCGGAACGTAGCTCAATGATTGATTTTTTTTGTAACAGCTTTATGAATTTGGCTTTGCCTTTGTTATATGCAGCTGATGTTGTGTCACAGCCGGAGAAAGCATGGAGGAAGAGAATTTGATCTTTGAACTTGCAAGTGTTTTGTAATTCTTGTGAATAAAAAATTTTGGTGTTCACTTTATCTTTGCCTGGTTTGAAGAAAAGAATATTATTATTACTTGGAGTCAAAGCTATTAATAAATCATTTTGGGGCTTCGTTTGCTGAACTATGGTAGAGGGAAAAATTGTGAAAAGTACACTTGCACATAGTTTTGTCTTCCCTTCATTCCTCGCCTCCTTCCTCCCCAACCTGCCTCCCCGTTTCAAGAAATCGAATCACCTTAATGACCTGTACTACTTCAGGTCGAAAAAAGAAAAGAATAATATCAAATTAATCACTGAGGCGGCTCCAAAAATAGAAAAGAGGGGGAAAATAGTCGTTTTTTAAAAAAATGACAAACTTTGAAGTTCAATATCTCGGCAACTATTATAGCTATAATAAAAACTAAAAAAAGTGTTTTAAAGATTATTTTATGCTCTTTAATTTATTAAGTGACATTTTTTCTCGCAAGTGAATAGTTTTTGAGATATAAGACAAAAATTGAAAAATCACCCATAAAGCACCAGGAGGCGCTGCGAGCTCCCCCCTCACCACTGGGGACTTTTAGTATGTTCATCAGGAGCCCTTCCTGTACCTTTGTGACCAATTTTTAAAACTGCATGTTTTAGTGTTTTTTCAAATCCTTTATTGACTAGACTAATATTGCTTTGATGAAATTAATAAAATGACGAAACTAATAAAGCAACGATTATTATGGAATCAGGTTCCTGAAAAGTAGAGGATAAATTACTTATCAATACTTTTCAGTTTGTAACGATCTCTCAATTGTAAGCCCCAAGTAAAAGAAATTTCAGAATCTCAAAGAACGTGATGAAATCTATTAATGCTTTCAAATAATAATAGGTAGAAAAATTATTTCGTGGTAAAAAGTATAAATGAAGAATGAAACAGAAAACCATTTTTCTGGATACCATATATCTCAGAAACAATCCAAAATTGTAATAATACTTCAACTTCTTTTTAATCTTCCCGTGAAAGAATATATCGCTTTTTTTCCCCATTATACGTTTATCGACATGAAAGATAATTTCGCTCAATATCTTTTACAGCCATATATATCATCATGAGGTTGCCACGAGCCATCAATACAATCGAAAATAAATGTCTCGTGTGAGGAGGAGGAATTCGGGAAAATATAACGATCTTTTGACAGCAATTCAACTCGGGTCAGCAGTTAAAAATGGTTTTCATTTCCAACCTACCCGTTTAGGGTTTTCGTTTTTAATTATGGGCGTTATGTCTTTGCCTAATTGCCGTTGTCTTATGCCCCCAGGGGAAATATAGGTATAGTTGCTGGACTAGGGTTGTGCGATGCCTTGTTCCCATGGTTACCTGCAGTGACATTTATCTTACGTATTCAACACGGCACCAGGTAATTTGTACCCCTTTGTAAAAGTAGATATGCTGCCTAAGGAGAACAAAAAGTAGAATAATAAAATCTGGTAGTAGGAGAAGTATAAGCCCTTTCGTTTTTTATTTGAGGTGAAGGGAGCTGTAGTTTAACATGTAAGAGAAGATTAAATGCACAGACATATCTTATTAGTAAGAATCTAAAGTAGACCAAATGAGATGAATTTATAGATTCCTTTCATTCTGTGCACTGTTAGCACGTTCTTCTGTGCACTTAATAACCATTTCATCACCCAACTTACGTGGAATGGGTGTTTTCAATCTTCTTTGATGTTTTTTGAATTTGAATGATGCACGCAAAATTGGAATAAAGTTCAGCGAGTCTTCTCTAATGAATTCTATAAATTAAGAGATATTTTCATAATTTCAAGGAAATAAATCAGTACGTACAAAGAGTTTTTAAGCATTATGTAACTTTTCTTGAAATCGGAGTTTATACTCATTTGTAGAAGGCAATAGCAGTTCTTAGAATAAAGCAATTCAGGAAAGCTAATAACCCAATGAAATTTGTAGTTGATTGCACATCTCCGACCACCGCCCTGACAAGATTGGCAATCATTTTTGGTGGTTATGAATTTGTAGACAAGATGTATAAAACGACATAAAAACGCATAATAAAATATAAAAATATAAAAAGAATTCGAAAATAGTTTTTTTTTTTTTTTTTTGGAAAAATGGCGTCAAGATCAAGCTGAACAAGGCGGAGAACGTCTGAAGTGTGGACTTAAGTATTCATATTAGTTCAAAAATTTGTCGAAAGTTTTCCATTTATAGTCTACATTTGCAGATAAAGGAACTCCTCCTAAATACTAAATGCCTACCGCTTTCAGGTTTTTAGCACAGAGTCGAAATTATGCAGACTCTTGCAAATTTTGTGCTTTATAATGTTGATTATTCCTATTGAAAATCTGTTACAATGGAGTCCCTTCACGCAACGTCACAGGTCGCGTTAGGTCACGTGTCAACTGGGAAGCCGATGTAAGCAACGGGGATGCGTTGAAAGCATTACTGAAGAACCGTTTTTTTTCTTAACAAAGTTTGTTGCTTGTGGATGCACTAAGGTTGCAATTGAAGTCAATTGCAAGGAGAAGTTATTTTTCATATTTCCTCATGTAAATAAAGATCATTTAAACGTTTTGTTCATTAAAATAAAATGAGAAAACTTACGGCCAAATACATTGTTTTTTGCAGATGACTTTGATGAAGAATGCTTTAAGTGTCAAAATTTCACCAAAAGATTACTAATAAAACAAGGCGCGATCTCTACAAAATTATTTTTTTTTGAAAGAAAAGAAAAGGAGAGCTTTAAAGTGTTTAAATGCTTCATCGAGTCAAAGTGCTGTTTTTTTTTTTTGGAAAATTAAATTGTTTACCCAAATGTTTTCATAAATTTTACATAACATTGAAATATATGAAATCCCCAGCTAATGCAAATCAACCAACGAAGCTCTACAGATAAGTTGTAGATTAATAAAGTTGTTATTATTATTATTTTTTTTAATGTCGATGTAAGTTTACAAAAGTTTCTTTTCTTCTTCTTGCAAAAAAAAAAAAAAAAAAAAAGAAATCAATATAGCATTTGTAATTCGTACAACTTTTCCTAACAGGTACATAAATATACAACGCAGAACAATAGAAGTTTTTCGAAAATTATATGGAAGAAAAAGTTCACGTAGTTTATTGTCTTTATTTATAATTATTATTATTTGTTATTATTTTTATATTAATTCTTTTACATTTCATTAAAAAAGAGCATATTTCAGCCAAATCTTCATTTTACTACTTCCTTTACTACTTAAAATTTATAGATATAAACATGTAGCATAAATGAATTATTTAGTGTATGTGAATATTTCTCTGGCCAATATTTAAAAGACCTGGGTCTTACTGTTGCTCTGCGGAGAAAATATACTTTAGTTAATATAAATTGAAAAAAGAATATAAATCTTCTGTTTCAAAGAAAACTAATTATTTCAACTGT
>JAXGGA010021049.1:0-17233 GCA_038373865.1 Uloborus plumipes | reverse complement strand
ATTTTTTTTTTCCATAAAAGTTCACTAAAGAATACATAAATTTTAATGGGGTTTTATTTTAAATGCGTAACAATAATATAAAGAAAAAAAAAAATTAAAACCCACCATTTTTTTCCCAAAATGTTTATTTTAGGTCTAGAAATCATGAAGAATACTACAACTTTGTATCATTTACAAACTGTTTTTGGGAATAATACTTTGTTCTATTGTGAACATAAATACTGGTTTGGAAAAGATGTGTAATTGTACTAAATCACTTAAGTATTTTATTTACTGTATCTTGCTTAAGCAAGCTTGTTAAATGGACCGAAGTCTTGTACACATTACTTTTCTTTTCCAGCCTAGATAAAGATAGGGTTTTCTGGAACTGCTGAATATAGTAGAATACTTGTTTAATTCTCAGCACGAGCCTAAGAAGGGTATAGAGCATATTTGTATGTTATTTATAAGACATACCTTATTTTTTGGGCTCTAGTTCAAACATATTTGAGTGATTCCATACCAACTCACCGAATGGTGGTCGCACGACCGACTCGAATTTTCTTTTAATTTGGCACACATGTTGATCATATAGAGGCATGGAAAAGTCCAAATTGTTAGGTTCCTGCTCCTCTTATTTTCTGAGATACATGCCCTCAAAGTTTGTCCGCCACGTCAAAATACTAAAAAAGTGATGTTATTTAATCATTTTTTATAAAAAATCGTACTCATGCAAAATAAAAGTGTTAGATATCTATGGAAACTAGTTACTTCAGGCATTCCGAAAAAATACTAGAACGTTCATAATGAAAATTGCCAAGGTACAGGGCTCTGAAGTTGTCACCACAAAAACTTGATTTTGCAGATTTTGCTAAAATTGAGGCATTTATTACAAAAAAAGGCAAACAAAACCAAAGGTTTTCTCACTTTCTGGTAGTGTACAGGTCCTCCCTGTAAATTGCTACGCAATAAATTTTTTGGGTTTCTCACTCCTTCTTGGAAATATTTTAGCTTAAAGATAAGCCATAAGGCAAAAAATGCGTTTTTGGCCATCTTGGCAGCCATTTTTCTCATAAAGGGGGAGCAGTAGAAACTTTAATTTTTTTTTAAAACAAGCCACTGATATGTTAGCTATTCACAGGAAAAGAGTTTACTTTTGGTTATTTCTCCCATTAAGAGATATCCTGCTGACAGTATATGCATGTTTTTTCGCGACGACCATATGCTTTTGTTCCCCCTCTCATGGACTTAAAATTAATTAAACCAAAAAATAATGATATATTTATTAATAGCTGTATTATCTACCCAATATGTCATGAAGTTTAATTTATTAAATCATTGAACAATAAATTAGATAATTGATGAAAACAAGAAATAGTATTTCTCTGATGCCTGAGCATTATGCATTCATAATTATAAAGCACTAAATACTTTCTTGAGAAATTAATTAACATAAAGGAGCTCTAAATATTTATATTATAAGCAATACCCAATCTTGTGATTGGGATACTCCTGTTTTTAATTGAAGAATTTCTTGAATATCACATGAATATCAGGAAAATAAATGAGGTCTTTTCGTTTGATGTAGGATATTTTATGACAAATTTCATTTGATGGGCTACTAACTGAGCATGGTGATAAAGAGCTATTAATTTCAGCATCGAATTCCATTTTACCTTATTAACAGTTAAATATTTACAAAATAATTAAATAAAAAATTTAATCTAAAGCCATGCTTGAAAAAATAAAATTAGTGCAACTAATTTATTCCCATACTGATCTTTACAAAACTGACATGTGTTGAGCAGTGCTAAGAACTGACAAGAATAAGTTTACTCACTAAAATACTAGTTCACAGATACTATAAAGCGTACATTCTATTTTCTACAAAATACTGCAACAAAGAACAAGGGTATAAAGGGGTAGGTACTAAAGAATTTC
Source organism: Uloborus plumipes (assembly GCA_038373865.1). Lineage (NCBI taxonomy): Eukaryota > Metazoa > Arthropoda > Arachnida > Araneae > Uloboridae > Uloborus > Uloborus plumipes. The sequence continues at coordinate 15,313 of JAXGGA010021049.1, read as the reverse complement.
TTGAAAAATCAATTAAAATAAAGGAGCTTCGAATATTTATCTCATAGGCAATACCCAATCTTGTGATTAGATGTTCCTAATTGATGGCTATAAACAGGAGCATACCCTTGTTCTTTGTTGCAGTATTATTTTGTAGAAAATAGAATGTATGCATTATAGTATCTGTGAACTAATATTTTATTGAGTAAACTTTTTCTTGTCAGTTCTTATCAGTGCTCAACGCATGTCAATTTTGTAAAGATCAGTATGGGAATAAATTAGTTGCACTCATTTTAATTCTTCAAGCATGGCTTTATATTAAACTATTTATTTAATTATTTTGTAAATATTTAACTGTTAATAAGGTAAAAGGGAATTCGATGCTGAAATTAATAGTTCTTTATCACCATGTTCAGTTAGTCGCTCATCAAATGAAATTTGTCATAAAATATCCTACATCAAACGAAAAGACCTCATTTATTTTCCTGATGTTCATGTAATATTCAAGAAATTCTTCAATTAAAAACAGGAGTATCCCAATCACAAGATTGGGTATTGCTTATAATATAAATATTTAGAGTTCCTTTATGTTAATTAATTTTTCAAGAAAGTATTTAGTGCTTTATAATTATGAATGCATATTGCTCAGGCATCAGAGAAATACTATTTCGTGTTTTTATCAATTATCTAATTTATTGTTCAATGATTTAATAAATTACATTTCATGACATATTGGGTAGATAATACAGCTATTAATAAATATATCATTTTTTTTTTGGTTTAATAATTTTAAGTCTGTGAGATGGGGAACAAAAGCATATGGTCGTCGCGAAAAACATGCATATACTGTCAGCAGGATATCTCTTAATGGGAGAAATAACCAAAAGTAAACTCTTTTCCTGTGAATATCTAACATATCAGTGGCTTGTTTAAAAAAAATTAAAGTTTCTACTGCTCCCCCTGTATGAGAAGAATGGCTGCCAAGATGGCCAAAAACGCATTTTTTGCCTTATGGCTTATCTTTAAGCTAAAATATTTCCAAGAAGGAGAGAGAAATCAAAGTTATGCATTGTGTAACCATTTATAGTAAACATCTGTACACTACCAGAAAGTGAGTAAACCTTTGGTTATGTCTTCCTTTTTTTGGAATAAATTCCTCAATTTTAGCAAAATCGGGAAAATCAAATTTTTGTGATGGCAACTTCTAAGAGTGCTGTATCTTAACATTTTCCGTTATAAACATTGCTTTATGTTTTTCTGAATGCCAGGAGTAGCTAGTTTCCGTAGATATCAAACACTTTCATATTGCATGAGTAGAAATTTTAAGAAAAAATCATTAAAAAACATCAATTTTTTGGTATTTTGAAGGTCCGGACAAACTTCGAGAACCCGTATCTCGAGAAATAAGTGGAGCAGGTAACTTTCCTTTTGGGCTTTTTCATACCTCTATACCATCAATCTGTGTACCAAATTAAAAAAAAATCCGAGTCGGTCGTGCGACCAACTTTTTTTTTTTTTTTCGGTAAGTTGGTATGGAATCGCTCATTTACAATGAACGCGTTACTACGTAAATTCTGCTTTTTAAAGCTTGTAAGTAAAAGATATTTAAAGCTTGAGACAGTGATATATTCCTTGATAATTTTACACAATGGGGCTGTTACAAACTGTTGTGTTTTGATCAGAAAATTTCATCATAAAATGTAGCTTGTTATAAATCTTGCTTTAAATACCCATAAAAATAAGAAAATAGGGATTTTATATCAACAGTTAAGAATCTCAAGTTCTAATAATTAGCAATGCTAGAAAAATGGGAGTTATTAGTACCTAAAGTTGGCGTTAAAATGTAATGTATGTAGGAGCCAGCTATTGAATTAACAGTTTCAGCTATATTTTAATAAATGTATGCTATGTGAGTGAGTACTTCCATTTCTACTAATTTGGATCTGTGCAACTCTACTGCAATCGAAAGCAATTCTGCGACATTGAAACAATATCTAGGAAATTATGATCATTTTCGCTGGCTGTGCAATCAGGCATTGGGAGTTGTTAGATAAGAAGGGAGAAAGTATGAAGGGCACATGGAGGAAAGAAAAGTAATTCTTCTAAGTTATCTACTACTGTTAGGGAAGGGAGGTACGAATAGATACGAATAACTGAAGCATGGCGTTATGGGTAAAAGGTTAGCCTTGATAGGAACGAAAATCAGTCTGTTGGAAAATCGTGGCTGGGACCAAAAGTGATATTAAGTATCATTTAGAAGGAACGTATTTCTTAGCGAACGAGTGGCATGCTTAATATTGCAGACAGCAATAAAGAAATAGTATGAATGTGCCACAAATTAATTTATTAGTTTTAAATTGTGAAAATGTAGGACATTTATCTTATTTTAAAAAATGAGAAAATTAAATTTCACATTTTTTATTATAAATGTATCAGTTTTATATAGCCATAGAAAAAAATTCCCCCACCAGTTCAAACCATTGAGCTATACAACTTATTTCCACTGTTTTTGATTGCTCAACTGTCCGTGAATCATCTGTTCCCGCAAGATGTGAGAGTATTTGCGATCCTGGTCCATCCAGTCAAGCATGTGGTCCAGATTGTGCTGTTATATCAGTTTTTGGGAGTTCAACTGTGGGCGGATCATTTGTTTCCACTGCTGTCCCTGATTCAACTATTTTTAATTGTTCAGCTGTAGATGAATCATCAGTTCAATTAGGAACTATTAATTCCAATGCAACAAGCGCACAAAGCAGTCCGACCAAAGCTGCTCTTAGACGAAAAGTAAAACTGTTACAACAAAAATTAAAGCGTCGTGAGACGAAAATTAATGATCTTCAATCTTTGCTCAATGAAGCAAAAAAGATGTGCAACATGTCGGACGATACTGTCGACATACTGCAAAATACTTTTGGACAGTTACCTACAACTTTAATTTTTTCAGAATTAAAAAACAGAAAAGTAAAGCCTAATGGAAGAAGATATTCTTCCACTATGAAAGAGTTTATTATATAATAATATATAAAAATATATGTTATAAAAAATATATGTATATAAAAATATATGTTATAAAAATATAATGTAAGAGTTTGCACTTACATTATATTTTTATTCCCCTCGCTCATACAATTTCCTCAGGAGGAAAATTCATTTGCCCCACCCTGCCTTGATAAGATCTTGGGTGAGCTCAGTCAATTGTGAACCTGGATTTTTAGAAGAAGCTTTCAATTTTTTAAAAGATTTAGAGTCCAAAAATAAATTTAAAGATTGCGCTTTAGTCATCGACAGTATGTCGATCCCTCAAGAAGTACTGTGGGATGAGTCCCGAAAAAAATATACCGGATATGTAGAATGTGCCGGTTTGGTCGACGAGAAGGACGATTGCCTCGCGTCAGAAGCCTTGGTATTTTTGGTCGTGTCTCTCACTGAGAGGTTTAAATGCCCTGTGGCATATTTTTTTGTTAACAAAATCAATTCCCAAGTGTTGGCTGAACTTGTGAATATGTGCCTCACTAAGCTATTTCAAATTCAAATAAAAGTTTGGTGTGTAACAGCTGATGGATTGTCAGCCAATTGTCTTGCATTCCAAAAATTGGGATGTAAGATACTTGGTTGCAATTCTGAAGCTGAAATACAAAATTATTTTATACACCCAATGTCAAATCAAAAAGTTTACGTAGTTTTCGACGCCTGTCATATGTTGAAGTTAGCCAGGAATGTTCTCGCTGAGAGAAAATTAATTACATCAAATATGGGGAACATCCATTGGCATTACCTAAAGGACTTATACTCTCTCCAAGATGACATAGGGTTTAAATTTGCCAACAAGTTGAGCAGCGCTCATATTAATTTTCAAAATAAAAAGATGAATGTTGCTCTTGCTGCATAAACCTTGAGTTCCAGTAATGCAGATGCATTGCAATTCCTTTCAGAAAGTGGGGCACCAAAATTTATAGGGGCAGAAGCAACTATACAGTATATAAGAATGATTGATAGAATTTTTGATTTATGTAATTCACGCAATCCCTTTGGTAAAAGCTATAAAGCCCCTCTGAGATTACAAAACCGGCATTGGTGGGAATCAATTTTTAAAGATACGATAGATTACTTAATTAATTTAAAAATAGATAATGTTCCTGTTTTAAAATCTCCTAGAAAAATGTTTGCATTAGGGTTTATTATTACAATTAAATCAATTCTGCAGACTGCTAATGAAATATTAACTAGAGATGATAATCCTTTGAATTATGTTTTAACCTACAAAATTTTTCAAGATCATATTGAATTTATTTTTTAGTAACACAAGAGCTTGTGGGGGGTATAACAATAATCCTAATGTAGCTCAGTTTAGGTGGGCCTTAAGAAAATTGCTTTTAGTACGTAATATTGCATCAAGAAATAGCAACTGTATAGAGAATGACGTAGCTACGTGAATTCTAATATTGAGCCTAGCTCAATATTAGAATTCAAGTCACAAAAAAGAGCTGTAATTGAAACTTCACAGGAAATAGATGATGAAACTTTATTAAACTACACAAATTTATTAAATAATGAAAATCTTTTAACTTACCAAAAGAATATTTTATATTATATTGGTGGATTCATAATAAGGAAAATTTTATCTAAATGCAGCTGCATTAATTGTGTAAACATGTTAACTATTAATGTTAACAATTGTCGTGATCATACTTACACCAAAATCAATGTTCAAAATCATAAATCATTTACAAAATTCATCTCTAGAGATTATTTAAAATTATGTTCAGATACAGTCTTCGAAATTATATGTGTAGCAGAAAAATCTTTTAAATTGTTAACTTTTAAGGGACGATTAAGAGAAAACTTAAATCATAATATTATAGCAATTACAAATAATTCCTTCAAGAAAATAGTATTAAATTTAAGCATGAAATAGACAATGAGATTGGGTGTGAAGATTTACATGAAGTTCAAATGACAAAAAAAATAATTGAAACTTATCTTAAAACTAGGTTCCATTCTTATGGGAAAACTTTGACAATTAAAAAAGTTCATAAAAATGCAGCATCTGTACGCCAAAAATTAACAAAATTAGTTCCTTTTAAGCATGTATAAAACACGAATCCTATCGTGCACTCCTTCAAAGCTCCTGTACTGCTCCTTCATTTACGAAACTATTTTTTAAACTTTTTTTAATATCAATTTCTTGCTTCTTCAAAGAAACAAAAATACATTGGTTTTCAAAATTTGTATTTATTTTCCGAAGCGCAAAATTTAAAAAGAAAAAGGAAAAAATATATTTTTAACTTAATATTTTGTTATGAATGTAACTGAATTATGTTTTTATGTACTTTTTACATTTTTGTACAATAAATTGCTTCTTGTAAATTTCTAGATATTGTCATTTCTTCCCTGTTTCAAGAAATCAACATTTATCTTTGCACAAAAATATTTTGTTATTTATTAAAAAATGTTTAAAATTAGATGTATTTTATTATTCAAATAATGAATTTTTTTCTGGGGTGCTTGTGATCCGAAAATTTTGATTTGCCATTTCCGAATCATTTCTGAAGAATAATAGTATTGCAAGGTGCTTAAAAAAATATAGTTACAGATTTTTACGAATGTGTGTGTGGGGGAAGGGCTCATCTTTTAGAAAATTTCGTCAAGTCTTCAGAAAATTTTACTGGAGTCATTCTTTCACCACTGGTTCTATCTTACAAAAAATAAGCGCCTATAGCAGTTATTATTCCCCATTATGACATCAAAAACATTGTAAAAAGAAGTAATAAATACTAACAATTGATCTTGAAATATATGGGACACGATAATGTTGGAAATAAAGTGTTTTTGATTGAAAACTTGCTCTAAAGCCATAGCTTTGCTATGCACACTTTAATAAGATTGCACGTCCAAAGAAATTGCTATCTAAGCTGTTGGTAACGGATTCAGCATCAGTTAACGTTTATTAATTATTGGGAGAGTGTTTAGTAAAACGTTGCAAGCCTGATCTCGCTTTTTTTGTATCGATAACACCGCACTTCAGGCAATAAAGCAAGCGATCTAATAGTTAAAGAGCGGTAAAGAGTGCGTCTTTTGCCGTACTCGTTTCCCAAGGTGTGACGCGGTCAGAGCAGACGACGGACCGCTGAGTTCTCTCTCCTCTTATCTTTATAGCTCAATGGTTCAAACATACATGTATCCCAAGCAGCACAAAGGCGTTCAAAACACGTTCTCGCAGCCCGTGTCAACGTCTATGTGTCTCATCAATCGATGGTAATATGACACGTCGAAATCTGGTGTTGACCGCCTTTTTTTTGTCCCAGTTTTGAACGTGGAATGATAGGTTATATTTAGGTTCTGGAAATACGTTTGTTTTCAGTGCTCCCCAGCTAAAAAAGTATACTACGTATACCCCCCAATCCGGGGCCGTGACGTGTTTTAACCGTGACGTCATTTTTGATCCATGATTGTCGCCATCTTGATTTTAATTATTTAATTACTTAATTAATTTATTTAATTTTTTATTATTGATGGCTTAATTACTTTGAATTTAACCTTTTAATTGCCAATGTTCCCAAATGGGAACATCAACTTTAAAAAATCGTTTAAAAAAAGTTTCGCTTCTGAGGATTTAATTTTTTTTTCTACTTACTGTCAAAAGTAGACTTGATTTTTTGAAAAAAAAAATCTAGTTAGCTACTACAATTATTGTTTTCTACAAAAAATCGCAAAAATGTGCTTTTTTATTTATTTTCACGGAGACAGAAAAAAAAAATTCTAAAAAATTTCGAAAAGTCTCAACTTTTTTGATATTCTAAAGTAACCATAAATAAGGATCCTTTTAATGACCTAACATGACAAATAAAAAATTAAAGCAAAAATGTAGCTCCTATAAGCGATCAAACTTCGTTGTTCCCAATTGGGAACATTGGCAAGTAACGCTATACAAAATCCGGTAATTCACGCCGCTTCCTAAGTTCGGTTATATGATTAGTGAAAGCCTTGGAATTGAAAACAACCTCATTTGACGAATTGAAAAAGAAAGTGGGTGGCCTTTCGACCTTCCACTGCTCCCCTTTTTGCCTCCTCCCCCCCCTCGTCTCCAGTTTTTGGGTGGGAGTGATGTCGAAAAATCGCTTTGCACTTAGAAATGAAGATGTTTACAGCTTTTCTCTTGCACCCTGCTCAGGCTACAACCTGTTAGCAATAAATATCCCTTCCTTGTCACTTGACTGTCCAGAGATTCGGCCTCAATCAGGGACGTTATTTCGAATTTTTCTAGGGGGGGGGGAAGGTGCATACACAATGTAAAATTTACCAAAAAGTGGCAAAAACCACGCTTACTTATATGCCAATACATTGATTGCCCAAAGTCAGGGGGGGGGGGGCAATTGACCCCCCCCCCTGCCCCCTAAATGACGGGCCTGCCCCAATCAATGTTTTTACTCTTTTTCTCCCTCTTTGTGGAGATTTCGCTTTCTGTTTCGCTAGAAGTAATCGCGACAGTGTTGTTAGAAGTCGTGGAAAGAATGGGTTCCAGAGAAAAATTTTTAACTTTGCAAGAAGCTATTGAATATTTTCAAGCCCTATCAGGCTCATATGAATCAGCAGATTCTGTAGTAGACATTTTCCAATTACCACCAGATGAGACCGGGGCAATAAGAGATGAAGAAGATGTTAATGACAATGAGTTTGATAAGGTTGTTCCTGCTGATGTTTGCGGACAAATAGAAGTATTCACCAGCAAATCACCGGACGATGTATCGGATAACGAGACGATTATTGATGCCCCATCTACCTCTGAAGCGTCTCCAAAATCCAAGAGAAAGAGAAAATCATCTAAAAAAGAAATTAACTGGAGAAAAAATGCATCTTTTGATGAAACTGTAGAAACGAAAACCCATAAAAAACTATGTGAGTCATTTCCAGAATTGGCAAATTTATCGCCGGTTGAAATTTTCCACAAATTTTTACTAATTGAATATTTGGGTCATTTATCAAAAATGACAGAACTATATGCAATGCAGAAAGTAGAACAATTAGACGTTGATGAAAAGGACATATTTGTTTGACAATATTTGTTTGCAGAGTGCGTATTGTGTTTTTATTATGTTTTGAAATGTTTAACGTTTCAAATTGAAATGAATTTGTCAAGTATGATCAGTTATATCAAGCATTTTATGCATAAATACAAAAGAACTACAGCGAGCGTAAAGCGCAATCGATTAAAAGCCTTAGGAAAAAAACTTAACATAACATGCCAATGTTCCCAAATGGGAACGTGCCCAAAATCGCAGGTAAAAATTTTTTTTTTGAAAATTTTTTTTTGCATTGTCTAAAGGAATGCCTAAGAGTCCTATTTTTATGCAGTAACTCAAATTTTTATACTTGGAACATAGTGCGGCATTTAAAGGGTTAATATATTCATTCCGCGGGATTCGAACGCGGGTCCTTGCGACTCCAGGAGGACACGCTAACCACTAGACGTTACTTGATCATATCGATGGAGGAAAATAATACTTTAAAAGAAAATTTTTTTGCAGGAGGCGCCATCTATGAAAGACTAAGGGCGTAAATCATATCATTTTATTAGTATGAATATAATGTGTTTTTACTGAAATGCATGCAAATCTGATTAGGATATGATTCCTCCCCCCTTTCTAAAAAGCAGCAATTCACGACCTCAATTCTGAGAAATTAAGCACCTCCTTAAGCACTGAAATGACACCGTGATAATATTACTGTTTTTGCACGTCAAATATCACGTTCCTTAAGCACTGAAATGACACCGTGATAATATTACTGTTTTTGCACGTCAAATATCACGTTCCTTAAGCACTGAAATGACACCGTGGTAATATTGCTGTTTTTGCACGTCAAATATCACGTTCTTTAAGCACTGAAATGACACCGTGATAATATTACTGTTTTTGCACGTCAAATATCACGTTCCTTAAGCACTGAAATGACACCGTGATAATATTACTGTTTTTCCACGTCAAATATCACGTTCTTTAAGCACTGAAATGACACCGTGATAATATTACTGTTTTTGCACGTCGAATATAACGTTCAAGGGAAACTTAGCACCGTTATTTGACCAATAACACTATTTTTGCACCAAATTTGAACGTTCTGGTGCTGCTGAGGATGTCTGAGTGTATGTGTGCGAGTAGTTTATTTTCAAGTTACTGAAAGCAATGAAAGAAAAGCATCGACATGGAAAATTCTTGAAAAGAAATTCTTGAAAGAAAAAATGCAAAAGAAATGTTCAGTTTTAGGTCTCCATTTTTGTTCTGCAAAATTTAACTGAAAACAAAGATGATCACCTTAAAACATATGTCGACAATCTTTATTCCTATCTATGCATTTAGAACATTGTTTGAATGTAATTTTTGGCAAAAAGGTATATTTGTTAAGCTCTTATTTAAATAGCATCAAGCATTCCTTATCTAAGTGTACCGTAAAATAATAACTAAAAATATTGTTTATACATTGAAATCTTATCACCATTGATTATCGATTGCGCTTGATACAGCTACAGATTCAGAATAGTTCAGATGAGTACTACAATATTAAGTTAGAAATGAGAACAGACAATGTCTACGTATTAATCACAAATCTGAGTTAGGAGTCTGTTGACATTAATCTTAATTGGATGAGAGGACGTTCTGTGTGATTAAGGGATGAATGGTTAAGTGCACCCTAACACTAACTTCATTGATCTGAGCGTACACAATGGTCATACATGTATCTCATACGTATATTAGAGTTTATTTCCTATAACAAATGCGTGAAATATAAAGCGCTTTAAGAGAAAGCAGACGTAAATACCGTAATATATTAATATAAATTTGAGTGTGTCATTGTTACAAGAAAGGTGCTTCGTAATTTCGTGATATTAATTAAAAATCATTAAAATCAGAAAAATAAAAATATATATATAAGACTTTAAAGAGATATTTGATCATTCGTTGAAAAACTTTGACCAAGTCGTGTGAAAATAGGTGGAAATGTCTCGTTGTACAAGAAATAAAAGTAATAAGTTCAAAAGAGTTCCATATAATAATAAGAACAATGTGGTAATTTTAGGTTTGTACAGAGTGTTTCAGAATATGTAAGAGGTGTTGAGTGCATTCTAATGACTCAGAATCATATTGCAGTGAGGTGTCGAAAATGATTCCCAAAGCTGTGAGTTTCTAGATATCTCAGTAGTATTCCAGAGTGTTCTAAGCTCCTTGCGCCGAAGATGTGAGGTATGCTGCTTCGAACACTTTCTTTGACACATGTGCCGTTTGCCTTTTTACATGTATTGTTAAAAATATTTTTCTCTTACGTCTCTTTTCTTTATGGTGCTTCTGTGTGCATCACCGCTTAGGAGATCATTTGCGATCCCGCATTGCTGTGTGATTTCGAGTCGTTATAGGCTGCACTCTACCTCTCCTAGAAGTTCGGAAACGCTCAAATGAGACACTCGGTATAAAATTTGAAAATGTAAATTATCTTGAGAGCTGTGGCTGTTGATAGAAAATAAGGGCAATAACATACTCTAGTTACAAAAATAAAAACAACAACAACAACAAAAAAAAATATCAAAAGTATTTTCTTAACTGAGATTTTAACTCTAAGAATTTAGTAGTTTGTCGTTTCATTCTATTAGTTTTCAGGTTTGTTAAGATTCTTAGGTGATTCCATTTCCGACGGAGCTTTCTCTTATAATAAACTTTAGTCCTCTTCTCTTAAGGATTCTGCTCTATCTCTTAATTGTTGTCTAATTTAGAAAACTAATTGCATCTGTGATCAGAACCACATTGGATAAACACGGCGTTGTTTAAAACTTTACTTGAAATAGAGGGAAAACTATGTGAATAAGAACAATTAAATTGCCTTTGCATTGCTCAAACGGAAAACTAAATAGCTTTCTTTGCTGTTGCGTTAACTTGCCCCAGGCATGGGGCAAGTTTACGCAGAACAATTTTCATAAATAACAGTTTTAAGCAATTAATGATATGCTTTGAGTCTTAAACAAAACGTGCTATCTATACGTAAGAAAAAAGTTGCAACAATGCATTATATACACTACAGGAAAATTTTATTTTTATCAATATTTTTTTTTATTTCAACAATTTTTTTGTTTAGCATTGAAATAAATGGTTATGAAAGGAATGTTTTGCTTTTTTGAGAAAAAACAATCCTTTGTTTCAGAAAAAAAAATCTTTCCGGAACATTGACATCAACTTGTGCTTTCGGTTGATGGAAAACCACCATAATATTTAAATTTTAAAAAAAGGAGAAAAAAAAGAGAGAGAGAGAGAATTTTCGCGCACAAAAGATATAAACTACAAATCTTGAGTTTGTCCCTGCTTCTGAAAAATATAATTGCCAATGTTTACTCGCCCAAACTTTATGCTATGTAGGTACACATTGTTAAATTCCCTCCATCCCATTTAACATATGAGAAACGTGGTTTTTCATTATTTCCCATTCTGAGTTTTACTTTCCAACTACTTTATTCAATGCTCCCCCGAGAATATTTTCCTTTCTTCTCCAGTTTATCTACTCGCTTTGAGAAGTATCCACTCTTTTACTTCCGACATGGAGTGCTTCAGGGGAAGGAAGACGTTAAAAAACTTTTCGAGACTTATTTTCTTTTATAACTATATAACAGGAACACGAACGAAATGTGTATGTTAGCAGGGCTAGGCCGCTTTTATTAGTACACGTTTTTCAGATTTATTAAATGTGTGCAAAAGTTGAAATGAAACATTCTTACATTTTTCTGCTACTAATTACTTCCAGAAAATGATTTTTTTTTTACATTTCAAAAAGCTTTCTTCGCAAAAATAATGGGTATTTATTAAAGGTTATTTTTCTTTTGATGCACAACAAATGTGACTTTTAGACATGAAACAAAAATTATGAGGAGAAATACAAACGTCATAAATTGGTAATTCGTAATTGGTTCCTTTGTATTGGTAACACTTTGGTGATTTTCAACTCGGGTATTCAAAAAGAGATGTTAAATGCTACTCCAGATCAAAAATATCTTTTTAAGATTTCTTTAGAGTTCCATGCTTAACCACGATCCAACTTTCTGCCGACAACTTCCATAACAAGGTTTGTCTTCATCGGCTTGTCAATCTTTTCGTCATCACTCTGTATTAAAGTTTTTTCTAAACACTTTAATAGGTAACGATTATAATTATCGTAATTTAATTTCAAAATACTTACAGCCAAATTGTAATTCACGACCTTGTACTATTTTGTTTCTTATTTTCAGAGCTTTTTAATTAATTAAAATTTTCACTTTTCATATACTGATAAGAAATTTCTTGTTTATCTGCTCAACAAACATCATTACATCTTTCTCTACAGCGATCATAATTCTAGCAAATATAAATAACACGACTAATAGAAACTCATTAAAAACAATTTTGGATAATAACTTTCTACACATCTGCTTAAGTACCCGCATACTTTTTTAAAAGTATTATTAGGAAAGTTAAAACCCATTTTCAAAATTCGACTTGTTTTTAATCCAAACACGTAATAGTTTTTGACGCAATGTTCTTTTGCTAAAAATTTTTAACGTGCTCACATTTCTGAAATATTTATTGAGCATTTTTTAATCGTAAAAAACAAATTAAACTAAATGTGGAATGTGCTAAAATGACATAATGTGCCTCATGCACTTAACACGTTGGATATAGGGAGAATACTGATTTGAATTTTGGATAGCCTGAAACTACAACCTTATTTTAATAATCATAAGTAAATATTTATGAGTGCATGTGATTTTTATTTGCAGACATCTCGAAGTTTACGTTAAAAAGTAGTAGGAGTGTGCATCAAAAGGAATTTATTTACATTGCCAGAATACCGAAGTATCAAGACATCGTACACAGAAAAAGAAAGAGCTGCCTTTGATTCACATTGCAACAAAACATTAAAAAAAATGCTTCTTCTATGGCACAACATATGTATGTAAATATATTTTATGCTTTGAACTTTTTCCAATATGCTCGCATTCAAAAGAATTTGAGGTTTCCAAGAGTTCATTTTGAAAAGACTTAATTGCGTAACACCATCAGACGAGTAAAACTAGAACTCAAGAGTGGAAAGTAAAACACATCTTTTCAAATTAGTTTGAACTATTTTTCGAAGAACAGTATCCTGTTGAACTGCACAAACTATATACACTTAGTTTCTTAATAATTTTTGTTGAGTGTTATGATACAGCATAACCAACTTTCTTAGCTCACAAGAAACATTGCTTGAAATAGCTACTAAAAACAACTACCATGTACAATCTATAGTGTATAATCCTATATAAATATTATTCTTTGTTACGTGTAAAGTTATCGGCATTGCTCCAATATGACTCACATTACTATGCGTCTCTTCCTGTTTCTCTATTACTTAAAATAGGATTATAATTATAAGCCTTTGTTTATGCATGTATATGTCAAAATTTCCAAATAAGTATTTAAAAACCGTTGCAGGCTGTAATTACTTAAAGCATATTATTCTTTTAAATTGCATCAGACATTTTTGTATGTATATTTCAATCTCGCATCAATGTTACTAATAAAGTTATGCGTTTTCGCTGAAATTCCTCGCCAGTTAATGAATGTCTTGAATTAATTTTCTTCAGTTTCTTCCATGGTTATCTCCAGGGAAATTTATGGCTTGGTTATCGTTAAAATTTACATCATTAACCAAATGAAAGGTGTAAATGGGAATAATTAAAATGCGATATTGGATTACCAGTTGCATTTATTATTTAATAAGTCAATTAGCAATTAGTAAGCAGAAAATGGTGATTCCGTTTCAGATGAAAGGTTTATGCATATAAATAATTTCACGAGTAGTCAAACAACATTATCTTCGTAGTTCAAACTGTAAGGATAAAGCAGTTTCATGCATTATTAAAAGCTTTTATGAGTTTCAAAGCATAAGAGCTTCAACTCATGAAATTATTTTATTTGTTTCAGAATGAAAGTTAAATAGAAATAGTTCAGCATTCTGATTGCTTTATTAAGTCTGCAAATGGTAAATGTTTGGTTACCATACAGAACATGGGCTGAAAGATATAACTTTTTTATTTGGGTAAAAGCATCGAATACGGGGAATCTTTTGCTTTTTTAAACCTACAACTGATATGATTAAGAACATGATATTGAAATAGAACAACTAATAAAATCAGTGTTATTATATTTGGAGCATGTCGGTTTAAAAGTTAAAAAAAGAAAAAGCTACGAATTCTGTTTTTGAAAAAAATTGGGAAACGATTTGTTTACACGAAATACTATATATAATGGGATATCACATAAATAATATTAGAAAACATGCTTTTTTTTCAAAACCTAATTGCATGCAGGCAAACGGCACTTTTTTTTTTTTTACTAGCAAGTATATGAGCCCTGCTTCACATTGGCGTAAAGCAGAAAAATAAAGCAGAAACGTAAAATGGATTAAATAGTGTTCCTATGGAAAGTACCCGGATTTTCGGTTTCTGCCTTCAGTTTCGGTCACGTTTTCAGCTGATGTGGAGCAGGGCCCAATAAGTCTATTTGAGGAATTTTTAATTCCAAACCTGTTGATCTCTTTTAGAGCATTTGAAAATGACCCAATGAACACACACGTCACTATTCTCAACTTCACTTACACTTCTCCATTCTTTCTTTTCTGAAGAAAAATGAACTTGTTTCGCCCTATTTTGCGCATTTTGCATAATATTGTGCCTTAGGGCCCTGCTCCATACTGACGTAAAGCAGAAACGTAAAATGGGTTAAATAGTGTTCTTATGGAAAGTACCCGGATTTTCGGTTTCGGTCGCGTTTTCCGCTGATGTGGAACAGGGCCCTTACTCCACTTTGCGAACTTGGTTTTTATTCTAAATCACATTTATTGATTCAACTTTATGACATGACTTTATTGCGAGAAAAAACTCAGAGATACGTTATTTGTTCTTTCATTTATGTAACCACAACGAGGGAGTAAAATACGAAATTGAAACTAAAGTTGTCAATATTTTTTTTTTGATCCTTCCTGTCTTTGAGAATGGGTTCGTGTTAGGGGTTCGAGGTTGTTAATTAAGAATATTGTAACTGAATTTCAATACAAATAGCATAGTTTTTGCAAAATGTGTAAAACAAAATTAAACTCTATTAAAACCCCAAGTAAAACCCATTTTACTGTTTTTTTTTTTTTTTTAATTTATTTTTATTTTGTTATGAATGAATGCAAGCTATCTTATATTCTAACTTGCTCAATCTATTTGTATGGTTGTTGAAGCACAAATTTCTTCATGGGCATGTGGCACCCTCAACCACTATAGAAGCGTACCAAT
>JAXGGA010021048.1:0-17233 GCA_038373865.1 Uloborus plumipes | reverse complement strand
TTTTCTCAGTAACCATTTTACTCTCATGTCTGCGTTCAGCTTATATGTATGCTCAAAATCACTTTATTATGAGCAATATAACCTATGCACACGTTGTTTTCATTGTGACAGCGCCGGCCGGCTTCATCGCGTTTACGAATGAATGTTTCGTAGCAAAGACTTACGATTAACGTTGCATTTCCAAAGCTGTCCGAAAAAAAAGAAAGTTTCACTTATTTATAAACTTCTTTATATTTCATTAGGTCACACTGCCCTATTTCTGTCTTCTTCAAGCGTATTATGGGCATCAAATATAATAAAAACATGTTTTACTCGTGTCACAACCGTCCCCACGCAATTTGTCACAACCGACCCTAACCCACTACTTTTGAAAACAGCAATCGCCATGGCAATACAAAATAGCCTACATAAAAAGTAATCACTGCTATTTCACTATTAAGTTTCACTACTAACGGGGGAAAACTTTCATTTCTCTATCTGTACCCATTCAACAAGAATTACTAAAAGACATCGAACAAAAAAACTTACTTTTGACTGTTAAAAAGTAACCAGCCCCTCTGCTAGCGTTAATGTCGCTCGATGGCTACCGCAATGCTTTGAAACACATTCAGACAAACATGCTGATACTCTCTCTCTTTGCTTCAACCAGGTATTAATTATGGTTTAGCTAATATGACGACTGTCACAACCGCCCCGTGTCACAACCGTCCTTAGTCTCCCCTACTACTTTGAAGAATAATGCGATTGCGCTTTCATCCATACTCACACTTACCTGTTTAATAATATTTTCACATGTTACCCGAAAACATAAAGTAGATTCATGATAACAATAATTTCTCGTTTAGTTAAAAAACTTCCTTAGATTTTACTTCATCTACATTATTGTGTTTCCACATAAAACATCTCTTTGACATCTGTCAGTAATTCCAAACTAACTGTTCCCATATCCAATTGAACATCCTGTTTGCTGCATTTTCACAAAAGACAAACAAACATTAATCAATTTTGCTGATATCCAAAAGCTCAGAAACTGCCGGGAGCAATATTTCATTTGTTATTTGTCCTTCACACGCAGTGAAAACATTCTGGTAAAAACGCCGAAGAAAGCAAGATCTCCCCCCCCCCCAACCCCCTTCAAATTCCGCGGGGCAGAACGCTCACTTTTCTGACACATCATTCGTAGAAGTGAGGAAAAGGGTTCGTCCCCCTAACCCCCCCCCCCCATACACACATGAATATGTATAATAATACCACAAAGATTTCTGTCTCTAACCAACGAATTTTTCGGTTTGCGGAGCACACGGGTGACTTTTAATCAAACTCGCGTTACAGATTCTTTCGAGCAAGCATAATTCCCCTCCCGGAGGCAAAATAGTTTGAGCAGACGATTTTGCATATTCGAGGGGGGCGACCGGCCGTGAAACGTCACTGCCAGGCACTTGCCCAGGGATTTAAGGGCTTCCGAAAAGTTGTGCTTTCTTGATTTCGCGTGTGGTGTTTGTTTTCTGAACTCAGGGGCTAGATAGAGCTTACGTGTTCTGTGTTCTTTTGTCGGAAAAGTTTGGAAATAACCATTTATTCTTTTATTTATGCTCACTTCATGTTGTTTGAATCCGAAACTCTTGAATCACGCGGATTTGATTGCAAAGAAAATGCAGGCTTTAAGCAGAAGAGAAAGGAAGACAAAACGCAAAGAGTTCTCATGGATTGGTATTTATCTGAAGATACTAGTTGAACGAATCGTTCTCGTACTAAGAGTTTATTTTTCGTTCTTTTCTTTTCCTTTCTTTGAAAAATAAATAAGTAAGATGCAGAATTTTGTTTGAAGTGTTTGCAAAAG
Organism: Uloborus plumipes; assembly: GCA_038373865.1. Lineage (NCBI taxonomy): Eukaryota > Metazoa > Arthropoda > Arachnida > Araneae > Uloboridae > Uloborus > Uloborus plumipes. The sequence goes on along the minus strand of JAXGGA010021048.1, from coordinate 15,393 downwards.
CTCTTTTATAAGCTTAAATAAAACTGGAATGTGGAAAACGTTTTATAGCCCAGTTTAACTATAAGAAGTAATTACAATCCCGTTCGTGAGAAAATTGAAGATTAGGAGGAACCTTTGGTCCCCTTAACACTTTTGTTTTTGGCAAATATTTTAGTTATTTATTACGTGAAGTTAAAAAGTATTCTTATTATTGCATAATAGTTGTTTATGGATTTGGAAAAAAGGTCATCAACTTTTCTAAAATGCTATCTTTAATTGTCGAGCTAGGTCTGTTTTAAAAGAAATATGGCAGATAAAAAATGGTAGTAAGAAAGAAAGAGAAAAGAAGAGCAATCTTTTCAATGGCATTTGATTTCCTTAATTAATCTATTAAACACAATCAATTAAACATAAAAGAATAAATGTTAACTAACAATCAAAAATGTTGCAGAAGTTTTTAACTTTTGTTTAGTGTAGGCTTTTTAAGAAGGTACATATGTTCCTACTGTTTTAATGAAAGGTTCTCACGTTTGTATGCCTTTGTTGATGAAGCATTACGTATAAAAATTTCTAACTTTTCACACGCTCTTGAACTGAGTATCACATAATCGAAATGTGTTCTTCTTGCTGTTGCTCGTAAAATTTAGGTTTTTAATTTTACATTTACGTAAATACATAACATTACGTTATACATAAGTAATGCTACTTACGAAGGAGCGATATCGCTACTAGAAATCTTTATGGCAGTCCAATTTTACAGAAATTTTCTAGTTAAAGAAGTTTTAGTCCCAGCAGGCTTCTCATAAGAGCACATCCTGGACTGTCTAGGACTTTGCAAAGAAGATATCTTTAAATCACCTCTTCTTGTCCTCGATTTCCTCCGGGCCAATGTTCTGATGGACTTTGTCTGACTTCGTTAGACATTCGGAGGATTAGTCTCAACTCAACTCAACTCAGAAGTTTTTTCTCAACCGTGTAATAATGTCTTTAACAATAAATTAGTTTTAAAATTACAATATTTACAACTTATCACCCTTCGTAAATAATGATAATTCAAGTTTCTGGCACTATGACAAAAACATATTTTCAAGATATTCTTCTTCATAGCTGACTGGCTAAATAATCATTAATCGAGCACTACGTATTGAATCAAATTCCCTTAAAATCTCAACTGCTTCGACTCCGCAGTATTTCATTGTGATTCGTTATGGAACAAATACGTCAATCCTTCGAGATTCCCAAATTAAAGATAAGAGCGTTTACAATCAGAGGTCAGCAGGGACGCCATTTGTAGCTCTTTGTGCTCTTCGGTAATAATTCAATAACGTTGCGGAGGAATATTGCGTTTAACGCATACCCGCTCACGTTAGAGCTATTTTAATAAACGTTTAGGCCACTCCGGAGCATTTAATAGTTGAATTTATGGCCGAGGAATGAGATTTGTTCGAAATGCCAATCAAATCCAGTAATTTCGAATGAGTTAAAATGCAAATGGTTGAGACGGAGAGACGGCAGCGAAGGAATGGGATGCATGGATAAAGATGGTATTAAATTGGTTAAGCACTCTGCAGCAAAGCTTGTTCAGCAAAATAACGTAATGTAGGGGAGCATTCATTGTGCATGGGAGGAAAAGGTACAAGTTCAGAGAGTATGTCTACTGGCGGCGGAGGTTGAAAAGTTCAGCATTGGACAATTTCTATACATTTTTAATGTTTTTTTTTTTTTTCAATTTTGCTTATGGAAGATAGTATGAAACTTAAAATTTTCCTTTTTACTGCAATTGTTGTCGTTTTCAACGTGTTCATGGCCCATCACTATACTCGACTGTAACCTTTCTTGACAAAAACATGGTGACGTCAGCGTGACGTTAGCCTATGAAAAACGAGCTAGATAAAACGTTACAGCCTACTAGGCGAATTAGAGAAGATCGCTAACTGCTTGTGAGCTCTTATTGGCTTCTCCCGTAGTGACGTTGAGTGTCAAGTTAAGTTGCTTTCTAGTATACACTATTCAAATTGCAGATTGCACATGGTAGCTTCTCGGGTGAAACATCGTAACACAATCGGTAACCAGTGAAGGGTGCCGCTTGGCTCCCGATGGCATCCTTGAAAGTACCATTTGGCTCTCTGTGGCACCCTTGAACACTATAGATGTAATCTATGGGTGCCCAACAGGTAGGGGAACCAAATGGCACTTTCAAGGGTATCATAGGGAGTCGAGTCGTACCATTCAGAGGGCGCTGCTAGTGTTACAATGTTTCACCCTAAAAGGTGAGTTTCAACAGTGTATGAAGATATGGGGTGCCACTGCCTCGACAAGTTGGACTTCTTTATTTAGATATAAGACAATATAAAAAAAATTAACAACAGAAAAAGAAGAAATAACACCCAAGGATTCGGTAGGAGACGAACCCATGACCTCTGACATCCCAAGTAGCACACTTCATTTTTTAAAGGTTGTAAAATGGTTATTAACGTTGAGACAACGGATTAAAAACGTTTATAAAACGTTTAAACGTTTTTTGTGCTACCTGGGATTCGAAGCAAAGTATTTACCTCAGAATCAGACGCCTATTATGACAATTAAAAACTGATAGTTGAGTTGAATGTCAATGAGAAATGCTAATGTGACATTTTTGTAAATTTAAAGTCTTAATATTTAAATTCATTTTCCTCTAAATTTTTAAAAGATATGTTTACTATTTCATCTGCCATTTTACGTGCTTGCTGTGAAGGATCTTTTACTAAATTTTCTAAACATTCCTTTTGCTTTTGATGTATTTAAAACTATTTTCTCAATAAAGTTCTGCTTATACATTGAAATATAGGACGAATTAAACATTTAGAATCTGTTATTAAATTTTCTACAGTGCTTCTGTTTTTGACACATTAAAAATTCCCTCAATAAAGTTCTGCTTATAGATTGCAATATTCGCTGAATTAAAGATTACGAGAAAAAGAACAAATAATTGAAAAGATTTTAAGAATCTCACACCAGCTAGAGATATTGAGAGAATGGTGAATCACACGAGAAGTAGAAGAAGTTTTTCATTTCACAGCTATTAGCATGAAATATAGTATATTTTAACATACACGCTCTCGAAAGCAAAATATATTCACAAAAAGTAGATGATCTGGTAATTAAAAAATCAAGCGTTAGAATACACAAGATAAAATATTTAGAAACATGTGCAGTATAGAAAAAAAATGCTACCGATAGCCAGCTTTTCGTAATCAAGTTACGTCAACATTTATCAAACATAACGCTGCTAATTAAAAGAAGCAAAAAACTGCTCAACTCGTTAATCAAACATGAGCACTTGCGGAAGAATTAAACGAAGTAGAAAAAAGAAATTCTAAAAAATAAAATAACTCAGCAAAAATTTTCAAAAATTCAATGAAGTGGAATTCCCGCGTATTTTAACAACATTAAAAATCGATTTCCTCCCATTTATAACCAGATTCCATCCTACATTAACACCACTGCAAATAGCAGACGGCTGAATCCATATTTTAAAATCGCCGACGCATTCTAAGTTTAATTTTTTATTTTTCTTTCTCATAATATTTAACGAGAGTTTTAAAACTTAGTCAACCGTTCAGATCTAGAGGATTATATACGAACATGTATAGCTTTTTTTCACTGAAAAAGTTGTCAATTTTGAACGTTGCCCAATTACAACTTCCATCAATCAAAATGGATCGTTCCATTCTGTTTTCGGAGGGATGATCTGCACCCCCTTACAGGGGCAATAAATCAAATGATTGAAATCCATTTTGAAGTGCGACCCTTTTGAAAAGAGAGGTGAATATGGAATAGAATTTTCGAACTTTTTTTTTTCATTCCACATCCACCCCTAAAATTCCCAAAATGCTCGTTTAAGTAGCCGTTTTTAGTTGATGGTGTATTCGAAGAGGGGAGGATTGGGCAGGATGGTTGCTAATTCTCTCCCAGTTCCTGTCATTGCAGAATTTAATTTTTCTTTTGTCCTTTTTTTCCGTAAGTGAAATGAACTGTTCTCGGTATTGGTGTTCTTAAAGTGAGATCTCAATCTATTTTAAACATTTGAAAAGAAGATATCTCGGTTAAGCTGAAAAGGATACAAGAAAAAGAGAAAAATTAGCTATATTGTCGTCTTTTTAAAATAAAAATTAGTTTGTAAAATAAAATTGATCACATAGAGTTTTTCTTTCGGAAATCGATCGAAATAGCTAATTTCAATGTACGAACAATTTCTTAGGTGAAAAATGTTTGCTATAGTCCTGGAATATTGATCAATACTTGGAAGGGTATTAATTAAAATAAGCAAGTTTTGTCAACGAAACCAGTGGTTGGAAAAACTACATATTTTTCGTAGCGAACTACAACTACAACTACTTTCTTATAAATGTAGTTAACTACAGCTACAACTACTTTTTTTTTAAATGTAGCGAGCTGCACTACTTTTGAAATGTAGTTGCTACTTCGCTACTTTTTAAAAAATAAATAAATAACAAGAATACACCGTTTGAGGATCGACCGAAAAAATTCGAAAAGTGGTTTAGATTAAAAAATTACCTCATTCGAATATGGAATAGAAATAAGAATTGTCTTTGAATTTACTTGTTACTTTTCCGTTTTGTTCCTTTTTTTTTGCTAAAATTTGTCCTTTTTAGATTTTTTTACAATTTTTACGAATATTCGACACAAGAAAAACCTTCGTTCTCTTAAAAAAAAAATTTTTTTTTTCATTTATTCATTTATTTTTTTAATTTAAAAGTAGTTTTCAGAAATCGCTAAAAACTACTATTTTTTTGTATCGCGCTACTCACTACTCTACTTTTTTTAAAAAGTAGTGCGCAACACTACAAACTACTAAAAAATGTAGCTACTACAGTGGTTTCGCTACTTGTAGCGCGCTACTTCCGACCACTTGAACGAAACACAAGCATTGCACATAATTAACTCGGATTCCGATCAAAGTTTATAATTTCGATTAGAAAAAAATATGTACATGTGGAAAGATTTTTGAATGAATTTCAAAATTAGTGTTGCATCAGGTTTATAGTATGCGTTTTATCTTGTTTCTATCTTTTTAACAATTCCTTTGGAAATTTTCGAATCGGTTTCAGGAACATAATATTTCTAAAAATAACAAAATTACCGGAAAATCTAAGAATAAACTAATTAGAAATAACTTTACGCATTTAATTTGTGTCGCAATTAAAACTAGAAAGGAAGGAGTTACTATCTCTAGCAGCTAATGAGTGCAACAGCTTCCAACTTAAAGGTGTGATGTGCACATTTTCATCTAATCGGTGATACAAGGGCGGATCTAGAAAGGTTCCAAGGGAGGGACGATTGTATTTTTTTCTACTTGCCTCCTTTTTTTACCACCTATCCTGGTTAACACATGTTTATTACAAATGTTTCGCTCTTCAATTTCGAAAAAATTCCAGATCAGAGCCCCGAATCCCAAACACTTCTCATCGTATCATGAAAAATCATCTAAAATTGCCTTTTTTGAACTTCAAAGTCGAAAAACTGCTGGAGAAAAGTCCTTGATCGCCCTCGTCGCCCCTCCCTTGTATCCGCCCTTGCAGTGATAGAACAATAATATATCTGCGTTTTTACTTTTACCGCATTTCGACAAACTTGGTTGGTTTTCAGATAGCAAAACTAAAATATTTTCACTAATATATTTTTGATTATAAAACCATGTGCATACAATGTTTAGAGCATTAATTGTCAAATCTAGATCGCGTTACATGTAGAAAAATTGAAATATTTTACTGAGAATACTTTTTTCTGCGCTGGAAAAAATGAACTGCTGTTTTTACAGTATAATACTGGCAGCCGAGGTTCCAATTTAAAACTGTAAAATGCACAGTAATAAACTGTAAAACTAGCCATTTTATAGTTTCTTACTGTAAAGTTAGAAATTTTATAGTTTATTACCGTAAAATTTAGCCGTATTATACTGTAAAAACAACAGTATAATACTGGCAGCAGAGGTCCCAGTTTGTAAAATGCACGCTTGTAAACTAAAAGTAGCAATTTTGCAGTTTATTAATGTAAAATTAGCAATTTTACAGTTTAGTAGTGCAAAAGTAGAAATTTTACAGTTTATTACTGTAAAATTAGCAGTAGTGTAAAAGTAGAAATTTTACAGTTTATTACTGTAAAATTAGCAGTAGTGTAAAAGTAGAAATTTTACAGTTTATTACTGTAAAATTAGCAGTAAAGTAAAAGTAGAAATTTTACAATTTATCACTGTAAAATTAGCAGTAGTGTAAAAGTAGAAATTTTACAGTTTATTACTGTAAAATTAGCAGTAAAGTAAAAGTAGAAATTTTACAGTTTATTACTGTAAAATTAGCGGTAGTGCAAAAGTAAAAATTATAGTTTATTACTGTAAAACTAGCAGTAGTGTAAAAGTAGAAATTTTACAGTTTATTACTGTAAAATTAGCAGTAGTGTAAAAATAGAGATTTTACAGTTTATTACTGTAAAATTAGCAGTAGTGTAAAAGTAGAAATTTTACAGTTTATTACTGTAAAATTAGCAGTAAAGTAAAAGTAGAAATTTTACAGTTTATTACTGTAAAATTAGCGGTAGTGTAAAAGTAGAAATTTTACAGTTTATTACTGTAAAATTAGCAATTTTACAGTTCAGTAGTGTAAAAGTAGTCATTTTACAGTTTATTGCTGTAAAACTAGCAACTTTTACAGTTTATTACTATAAAACTAGCTGTATTATACTGTAAAAGCAACATTCATTTTTTAAAGTGTAAATAAAATTACGTGTATGCAAGGATATAGCATGCATTGACACTTTTTTATGCGGTGATACTGTATTCTTTTATCCTGAATCACAATATTCGAGTACAATTGCTTTGTTTATCCTCCGCACCCCCGACAAAGCGGTGACAAATGATCGGGACCGACATTTTTATCGGAGGTGAAATCTATTTTCATTTATGAAAGCTGAAGTTTAGATACTCGTTCATTGGGAGTTTATGTTATATGGATATCGATTTAACCGTGCAGGGACATCGATATTTCATACATAAATGCAGATTGCCAAAGAAATGCAAGGAAATTGCTCATGTTAACCCCATAAAGTATGATTTGAATCAAATAAAATTCAATGACCCAGAGAATTTTCACTCTCAGCCATCACCGATAAAATGTTTTTAGGTAATCAATTTTGGTGGATAAAGATAAAAGAGCGTATTTCAAATTTTAGCGGAGGTGAATAATTTTTCTTCAGAGGGTCAGAATTATAAAAGAAACCTGCTTTGAACGTGCATCTGAATGTGTTTGGTCCATTTAAGGAAAATGTTCACGCATTTGGAGTGGAAATTCGTGCAAAAATCCAGTAGACGCGGCTTATTATAATCATTACATTGCTGAAATATTATGATACACTAATGGGTGTTTTTTATGATACACGCTTTTTTAATATTATGATACACGCTTTTGGTGTTTTTTATATGCATTCTAAAAACGATTGCTTCTAGCGAAATTTTATGAATTTAAATATGAAATGTTTTTCAATAACTCCTATTCTTTCAGGCTAAATGAGGATGAAAAATTTCTCCTTTTTGGTTAAATGAAGAAACTTGCAGTAAAAAAGTTTTGCTTCGATTAATTGAAATATAATATAAATTTTGTAAAAGTCTTCGAGTCACTAGATGACGGAAGATGGAATGACTACATTTTTTTGGCATAACAGATAGTTATGGCAGTGATGTAACTAATTATTTTTAAGGATTTTTTAAGTTTTATTGAGCACTTTACGGAGCAAACAGCGCTAATGAAGAAATTTGCTGTTCTGGTTTCTGCGATTATTGTTTTGAAGTACTTAGTGTGTGGAATAACAATGACGGGCAAGAATCGTAAGTAAAATGTTCTGATTTTTTTTTTTTTTTTTTTGTTTTGAATACGCTTAAAAAATATTTCCCCCTTTTTTGAAATGGCGCCACTCTTTTTTTCTTTCAGTTTCCAACAGTTCCATAGTAATTATTTTATTTGGAGGGGAAGCATTATATTGACCATTAAAATGTTTTTGATGGCAAGGAAAAGGGCCAAGTTCAAAAGAATAAACATTTGGAGCAACTTGGGAGATTCATGGGCGTCTTCCACCTAAAATACATAAAAAAATCATTGAAACTGAACTTTATTTTTAGGGGTTTGTTTAACAATTTTTTAGGTTATTTTTCAGCACAAAATCAGAATATCGGATTTACCCCTACGAGCCTTGTATCTGAAAATATTTTCATGCTGTACAAAGCATAATATTGGAAGCATGGTAAGTTACATCGTTAGAGTCGCATAGCAGATCATCAGTAAAGAACCTTCCTGTGATATTCAACTTAGATTCATAAATATAATTAAGTTTTTAAAATAAACTTCCATTGCTTATCAGTTCTTAACATTTAATGCAAAAGGAAGTTTGCAATTTAACGGAAATAATCCATCTGGTATTTTTAAATGAACTTAATAAATAAATAAATAAATAAACAAAAAATGGGAAGTACTTGCTCATTTTCACCGAAAGTGGGAAAGAGTCTTTTAAACGATACCGTACTTGTGAAGTATGATGACGCATAATATTTACTGCACTTTAAAGTGTTGGCATCGAGTGTAATATTTCAAAAATAAATAAATAAAAAACGCGTACCTTAACTTATTAAAATGTTTTTATTGTGACAACATAAAAATGTATAAAATAATTTTGTAAATTTGAGTAGGATGACACTTTAATATGTGTTATTGTTAACAGATCTTTGATTAAGAAGTTTTTTCAAAAAAAAAAAACAGTGAAATCAGTGTTCCCTAAAGTGCTAAATGATGAATATCTTTGGCATAAAGAATCAAAAGTCTTCAAATAAACTCTGAAAATAGCTGCAAAAGACACTAGTTTTTATACCAAATGAGTCAGATAAAATATGCAGGCATCTTTTGGTTGATATGTGTTGACTTATGACTGACTTGCTGCCTGCTGGACACTTTTTGAATTGATGAAAGGTCTCCATTGTGCAGCATTGAAATAGCTTTTAGCAACATTTTCTTGACAATTTGTGCTTTATTTCTGTTGTTTTATTTATATCTTACCAGGGACCAGGGTTGCCAGACGTCCCGGATTTCAAGGGACAGTCCCGTTTTTTGAGAAACTGTCCCGCGTCCCGGGGAACATTGATACGGTACGGCTAAAGTCCCGTATTCTAGCAGAAGTAACATTTTACAAAACGAGACATTCTTTTGAGAAAAAATAAAGTAAAACAAAAATGAAATGGAGTGATAAAAAAAATTGATTGAATCATAATATTTTTCTGTTCTGAAGTGTAATGTTAGTTTTATGTTCAGTTAGAGCCGAAATTATTGTGATAATTCATTTAACAAAGATGTAGTTCATTTTAAAAGTGGTGCAGTTCCTTGTAAATGATTTTACTGTGCCTTATTATATAAAGCTATTCTTAAATATTTCCTCAGGAAAGAAATATAAGTGTTCAGCTACTATTAGTCACTGGATAGTTATCTTTTGAAATGTGCTTTGCTTCACTCTTAATCTAAAAGAAGTAATTAAATGTAATTCCATTTAGCAAACAAATACATATCATATTTTAAAACTATGAAGATACACCGTTTTTACAATGAACAACACAAATATAAATTACTATGATTTTTATGCAAAAAAAAAAAAAAAGACAATAAAACTTTGAAAGAATTATTACAGCAGTGAAACCAAATAGCAGATCTGATATAAAAAACAAAAATTCCCCGACATTATGTTAGGACAATTTTTATGTTATAACTAGATGCCAGGGCAGCTAGATTAGCTTCCTGCGGAATGTTGATGCATTATGCTCTCCCCCTACTTTTACCTCATTCTGATGTTATATTATTTGATATAATTTAATGTTCATAAGATTTCAAGACACACAACGCACGCGGCCCGCTAATTCCCCAAGCAGTAGCTGCGTCGCCCGACGTTGCACGGGCGCTTCGCCAGCAAAGAAAGTTTCGACAAACTACTCACTGCCAATGCGGCTCACTAAAAGGCCCTTCACGTCTTTACTTTTTCCTGCATCGAAAAAACATTCGAATTAAAGATGCTTCGTGCCTTCAAAATGGTGAGGAAAGTTTCAGCAGGTTCAACTCGCTCAAGGGAAAGAAGCAGACATAGATAGATGCTCAGTTTTTAGCCTACTTTCAAGTTAAAAATAAAAGAAAGACGAAAAAAGTATTATAAGTGGCTTAATGCATCTAAAAAATATCGCCAAGTCCAAAAAATATCGCCAAGTGAAAAAAAATATCGCCAAGTCCAAAAAATATCGCCAAGTTAAAAAAATAAAAAGGTAAAATGAATATCGAAAAATTAAAAATTTGAAAGTAGGGTATTGAGATGGGGAATTTGTGTGTCTGTCTGTCGGTCGGTCGGTCTGTCTGTCCCCCCCTAATAACTTTTGAATGAACATTCCGATTTGGACAAACTTTTTTTTGTTGGAAAGATCTCGGCGAGTACAGCTCATTCCCATATCTGATTTTTCGATTTGAACAATTTTTGGTGCAACTTTAAACCGTTCAAACAACCTGGCCCGCGATATTAACTTTTTAGTTAACAGTCCGATTTGAACAAACTTTTTTTTGTTCGAAAGATCTTTTCTAGGGTACTTCATTCCCGTATCTACATTTTCGATTTGAACAATTTTTGGTTCAACTTTGAACCGTTCAAACAACCTGTCCCGCGATGCTAACTTTTGAGTGAACAGTCCGATTTGAACAAACTTTTTTTTGTTCGAAAGATCTTATCAAGGATACTTCATTCCCGTATTTACATTTCCGATTTGAACAATTTTTTGTTCAACATTGAACCGCTCAAGCAACCTTTCCCCACCTAATAACTTCTGAGTGAACCATCCGAATGGAATAAACTTTTTCTTGTTGGAAAGATCTCGGAGAGTACAGCTCATTCCCATATTTGATTTTTCGATTTGAACAATTTTTGGTGCAACTTTAAACCGTTCAAACAACCTGGCCCGCGATATTAACTTTTTAGTTAACAGTCCGATTTGAACAAACTTTTTTTTATTCGAAAGATCTTTTCAAGGGTACTTCATTCCCGTATCTACATTTTCGATTTGAACAATTTTTCGTTCAACATTGAACCGTTCAAACAAGCTGTCACCCCTAATAACTTTTGAGTGAACAGTCTGATTTAAACAATTTTTTTTTGTTCGAAGCATTTCGGCAAGGGCACTTAATTACCGTATATAAATTTTAAATTTGAACATTTTTGGTTCAACATTGAACCGTTCAAGCAACCTTTTCCTACCTAATAACTTTTAAGTGAACCTTCCGAATTGAATAAACTTTTTTTTGTTCGAAAGATCTTATCAAGAATACTTCATTCCCGTTTTTAAATTTTCAATTTGAACAATTTTTCGTTCAACATTGAACCGTTCAAATAAGCTCTCACCCCTAATAACTTTTGAGTGAACAGTCCGATTTAAACAAACTTTTTTTTGTTCGAAAGATCTTGGCAAGGATACTTCATTACCGTATTTAAATTTTCAATTTGAACATTTTTTCGTTCAACATTGAACCGTTCAAGCAACCTTTCTCCACCTAATAACTTTTAAATGAACCGTCAGAATTGAATAAACTTTTTTTGTTCGAAAGATCTCGTAGAGACTCATTCCCATATTTCACTTTTCAATTTGAACCATTTTTCGTTCAATGATGAACAGTTCAGAAAAAAATTTAACATGAGCGCCTACTGGAAAATTTAAATTGAATGTTGATTCTGAACTTCAAGGCGGATTTCCTTCAAACTAACTTTGTAAGAAAATGATTTTGATAAATAATGTATTCTAAAGTACTTTTCTGAATAATATTCTGTGAGGACTCTGATTCCGACTCCGACTCCGCAAACATGGTGGAAATGCAGGCTCAGAAAAAAATGACTGACTGGGCAGACGATTTTTTGTTTATTTATTTATTTGTTTTGTTTAATTTATTATTATTATGATTTTTTTTGGCAGACGATATTTTTATTTTTTATTTTTTTGCTAACAAAAATTTTTCATTCACGAGAGCATTTTATTCTTTATTTATATTTAACAACTGGCAACGGATTAAAAATGAAATTCAAGACATTTTATTAACGAACGAGTTTTTTTTTTTATTTCTTTGATAAAATGTGTTTTGAAGTTCTTTGTACTTTTATTTTATTTATTTTTTTTTTCGTTTGAAAACGATTGTGGAATTTTTCTACGGAAGAACTATAACAGTTACATTCTTTAAAACGTGCGACAAAACTTAATTGACTCGTTTATTTAATTTTTACGTGTCTATTTCATCTGATGAGAGGGGTATATTTTGCTTTTAGAAATCAGCTTTAAGTGCAAAAGAGGTATGTTTGACATAATTTTCAGTTTCAGATAATCAAGAGAATATTGATCAGATGCTACAATGCCGATGTCGGTGTACGGGAAAGTAGGCTCGTTTAGTTCTTGACAGAACTTCTTGTTAATATAAGAAGATGGCTTTTCAACTAATTTACACTTCAAAAAATTACAAGTAGCTAGCGACAAAAATACTACTTACGTGGCCCGCTAATGAGCTTCATGTTTGATTTAGTTAAGCCTTCATTCAAAATTCTCATTGTCATTGTTATTACTGTTTCATAGCAACCACGTTTTGTAACAATGGATTTCATATTTAATCATTTAGGCCAAATTGCTTTCAATTTGACTACTTATTAATTGATATCTTCGTTAATTAAAAGCATATAATTATACAAATAAAAACTAATGAGGCCTGAAAAATGATCTATTTATCGGTACCTGCTTCGAATTTCAGTTAATTGGCGTTCAGGGGAAAGAAGCATGACCTAGATAAAAACAAAGAAAGAAAGAAAGATAGAAAGATATACTCAGTTTTTAATATAAGTAGATAAATATTCAAAAAACTGTACACGGTTTTTTTTACATAAAGATATTGAATATTAAATTTTTATTTGTTCTAGGTTAATTTATCATTTTCTCTGCGTCTGCTCAATTGTAATCAAAATTTTTGTGTCGTTCAAATTATTTTGCACGTATTAAAATTTTCCCTTTTGTATGTCTGGCATTTTGAAAAAGTACATACTAAACATAAGTCATCACTAAAAACGTCTATTATATCTTCCACGCCAAGACAGGCAAGTTAATTGAGGGATTCGGGGAAATCAATCAAGGGAAGTGTTTGTCAATTGCCACTTCGTTTTTGGGAAATTATTACTTTTATATATAAATGAAAGTGGTTTTTGCTGATATTTGGTATAATTTGCATTAAATATATACCCTTTGCCCGCCCCCCCCCCCCCCCGCGAAAAATTCAAAATGAAGGGCCTGCATCATTAAAAAGGGGGTTAATTGCAGATAAACACGAGCTTTCACAATATTTAGTGCTTAGACTTTTCCTACTATTATTCGTGAAGAAAAATAACTGCGCAATGGTAAAAAATGTAGTCTTTGTTCATATGATCATTGTGTGTGTGTGTGTGTGTGTTTTTTTTTTTTTTTTTTGTGTCTTTATGAGAAACGTTTGATGTCAAAGTCAAGGTTGTAAAAATTTGATTTTCAGTTTTCATCTCCCCCCCCCCCCCAAGGATCCTGTCCCGTATTTGCAGTTCTTAAATCTGGCAACCCTGCCAGGGACCCACATGACTAGTATTACATTTGCGTAACATATTATTTTTATTATTATTTGAGCGGTTTTTTTATTATATACTTGGTATCTTTTGTTAAATTGAAGTGGATGACATTTTGGAAATGGAGCTTATATCAAAAAAGACACTATTTACAAAATAAATAAATGCTTACAATTTGGCCTAAAATCTAAAAGTTTTGCAGTTGACTTTTTCTTAAAATTTTAACTTCTTATTCTTTTTACTTCCTTTTACGTATTAAAGGAAGTAGTGTGATCGCGAAAAAAAAAATTCACTCAAAGTGGGGTCTAAATTTTGATTTTGCTCACCCCCGAATGAATGTTCAGTAGTTTTTTTCGACCTGTCAGCACGTGCATATGTACCTACCAACGTATAAGCAGCCGAAAAATCATTTTCAACCACCCCCGAGTTAATTACGACGAGTTTTCTCGTGACGTCTGTATGTACGTATGTGCGTATGAATGTGCGTATGTTTATGCGTATGTATGTATGTCGCATAACTCAAAAACTATAAGCCGTAGTAGCTCTGAGGGGGTCTAGTTGTGCACCTCTCCTTGTGGTTGCATTCGAATGTTCCCAAGGGGGTGTTTACCCCTTCTTGGGGGAAAATCAGTTAATTTCAATGCAGACTTAAGTGATATGAATTGGCGTGACTACTTGATGATATATCGCCAAGCTTTTAGTCGCCAAGTGTTTGACGCCAATTTGGCGATATATTGCCAAATTGGCGAGAAATTTGTCGAAAATAATTATTTTTTGAATTTGTGTTCAGTTTGGAGCTATTGGCAATATTTTGAGAAAAATCCACTGAATGATGTTAAAATGGGCAATATTTAGAAAATTAATCATAGTAAAATATTTTTTTGCATTGTTTTCATGGCAAAATAGAATTGTAAATGTTTGAATCGTTTTTCTTGCTTACTCCAAGCACTATTTTAACACTTAAGACACCTACTAAGAAATTTACACGTAAAAGGAAGTAGTGAGGGGTCCATACCAGATTTTTTCTATTGTTGTCAAACTCAAAATTTAGTCGCCTCGAGGTGGAAAGGAGGACCATTTCTTCTTTTGAAGGCTTATGGTCATCATTTAGTATGATGATGAAAAATGTTCATAATTGTATTAATCAGAAGAGCATCTCGAGTCACATATTTTCGACACAAAAATTGTATGCCCCCGTCCGTCCGTTATCGAGATATAAGGTCGTAAGATCTTAAGAAATTTTAAGAAAAGTACCAAATTTAAAGACTTGGCGAGAAATTGCGCACGACATTTTACCGTCCGTCGTCTTGTGCAGGACATTTATCTACGAATTATGTGAAAGATAACTGCCATTACTCGTTGAAACTCGATAACTTCGGCTAGTTTTCTTTAAAATTTCGGCAAATTGTGAGACCTCCTATTTCGATTAAGAGGTCATAAGGGCGAAAATGCATGTGTCTATAAGGATGTTTTTCAATGCTCTTTCGATAACTACACTAAAAAAAAAAAATCGACTGTTGTTTTTACACTATAATACTGGCAGACGAGGTTTCAATTTAAAACTGTAAAACGCGCAGTAATAAACTGTAAAACTACCAATTTTACAGTTTATTACTGTAAAGTTAGCAATTTTACAGTTTATTGCAGTACAGTTAGCAATTTTACAGTTTATTGCAGTAAAATTTTGCTGTATCATACCGCAAAAAACACAGTATAAAACTGGCAGCAGAGGTT
>JAXGGA010021047.1:0-17237 GCA_038373865.1 Uloborus plumipes | reverse complement strand
ATTTCAGCACATGAATAACAAATTAAAAGTCTTTTATAAAAGGGTACGCGGTACGGAATGTGTTATCTGAAACTCTTTTAAACTCTAGGGGGAAAACTTGATCTGTTGTATATTGTCTACATATGTGTGATGAGTTGAAGATGAAATTCTACTTCCGTGAATTCTTTTCGGGGCCCCCAGAATCGTGGAAGCCCTTAGCATTTGCGACATGCTAAATCTGCCGCTGTATGATCTCCCATCGAGTGACTTCAATCTATTTCTAACTTTGAAGAAGAATCTCGGCGGAAGGCAAGTGTTGCAGTCAAACAAATTCAGAGAGAGAGGTCAATGCAATGCTGATGTCAAACAAGCTGTGAAATATTTCTTCCGCATGCGAATAGTTGAGTTTTTCCTGGATTGCTCTGCGAAGCTTATCAAGCAGTATGACAAATGCATCAATATCTTTTGTATTTGTATGAAAAAATAAAGTTATGTTTTATCTATAACTCTCATTATATTTTTTAACTTTCATACATAACTCTGAGCATAATCAACAGGAGAAACATATTTTCCCCTACTTACTTTTGTACAAAAGCACTTTTTAGGGTTTTGATTTCGGGGTCAGTGTTAAGCCTACAATGTTTGTTTTCCTCACTATTTCCCTAATTACATTTATTAACCTAAACATATGAAGCATTTTCATTCATTGTTTGTTGTTGAAAGCACTGAGCAGAAATTTCTGCAATAAAAAAGATTATTTTTTAGCATGAAAGTGTATCGATTATTTTGTGCAGTTTGTACTGCAACAGCATAGATTTTATCATTTGCAATAAAGCTGCTTTTAACAGTCGAGTCTCAATAGCTCGAAGCCCTCAAGAGCCATCTAAAAGCTTTCAGTTATAGGAAGTTCCCGCAGCTGCCTTCTCAAATGTTTAGGACCCCCCCCCCCCCCAAAAAAAAAAAAAAGGAAATAAAGGAATGTTCAAGTTATCTAGACTGAACTGCATACAATTCGTAAAATCAAAATATTTTGCTTAGAAGAAAATTTATTATTGTTAAATCTTGCTATCTGGAGTAGTTTTCAGTAATAAATCAAATTTATATTTTATCAGAAATTAATTTTGCTGTAAACTCGAATACATTTTAAAGTGAGTCAAGTGAAACTACTGTATCAAAAATCTTCATGAGCAAAGCTTGACTATTTATTTTTGAAACCACTCTCTGTTAAAAAAAAAAAAAATAAGCATTCTCTTATTCCTTAATTTCACTTTGGAGATCATCGTACCATCGGTTTTGAATCATTTACGGAAATAATTTGACGAAATTTTTGCTATATATTTTACTGAGTCAAATGCTTTTTCTATTTGCTTGCTCTTATTAATCCTGAAATTTAAATCGTTTCATATATCTTCGGAAGTGTAGAAATATTGCTATGTGTAAAACCCCATTAAGTTGCAGTTTTCTGCATTAATACGAATATCATAAAAATATCATTAGTTCATGTTTACTACAAATTGATAACGCTGTTTGCTCAAAAAGTTGATGTCTAAATACAGTACCGACAGGCCGACAGTAAGCTATTTGATTGGTTACAAACTTTCTGCCCGTGACAGATTTTCTGCAGTGTGAATTGACAACCATTTTCCCCGGCCCGGGTGACGTCACTCCGTGTCCGGGCCGTTTCCCGTCCGTCCGGGGCTAGTGTGAACCTGGCTTTATACAAGGTGTTTCAAGTTAACCGTCATGACCTTTATTTCCTCAACCGTTCGTCCTAGATGTATACTTCCATTTGCAAAATTGCTCGAAATGAGGAGGAGAGTTAAGATATGGAAAGTTTGAAGCGAAAAAAATAATTGGTTAAGAAATAAAAAAATTAACTTTTTATCGGGGCTCCGGGCCCCGAACTTATATTTAGAAAAATAATCTACATTGAAAAATAATATTAACACAAAAAAATGACATTTGTGCGATCAAAATCCACGGAGAAATGAAACATGAAACTTTATGACTTATACCACTTTACACTAGCGTTATTTTAAGTGATTTTGGGGGCCACATACACGCGAAATTCGCACCATTCAGAGTTCTTTAATAACAAAATATTCTTTATTTTTCTAAAATATATTTAACTGTAAAAGTTATTCAACATGGGAATTAAAATACGAAAAAAATTGAATAAGAAAGAATGAAATTGCTGAATTCGCGAATATAAATTTACCGACTGTATAGTGATTGCTTGAAATAACGTAATCCTTTTACTGCAGAATAAATTCGGCTTAACTAGATGCATTTCGTTAAGGCTTGAAGTTACGATGTACACTACGGAACAGTATGTAGAAATGGTGTTGCTTTACGGACAATGTAATCGCAATGTATATTATTTCTTAGATTCTACATATTTCGTGTGTTTAATATCTTTGTATAAAATTGTATAATAATTTACCTTGTCTTGTTATGTTTTGTAGTTTTGTATCATCTGTATTTATTTTTGAATACAATGAGAAGTGAATGTTTTCTGACATGGACGAAACAAATTTCATTATCGTCCCTAATCTAAAAGCTCGTTATTCCTCTAGCAGGGCGAAAATTTTCTTTTGTCAATTTGTTTACGGGCCCTGCGCATTTAAAATTCGAATATCTCCGCAAATTTTGATCGCACAAATGTCATTTTTTTGTGTTAGTATTATTTTTCAATGGAGATTCTTTCCCTAAATATAAGTTTGGGGACCCGGAGTCCCCATAAAAAGTTTGATTTCGTATTTTTTGACTGAATTATTTTTTCGCTTCAAACTTTCAATATTTTGACTCTCTACCTCATTTTGAGCAAATTTGCAATTGGAAGTATGCATCTAGGACGAACGGTTGAGGAATTAGAGGTCATGACGGTTGAATTGGAACACCCTGTATAAGTAGTCTTTTCATCATCAACGAAAGGGTCAGGGAAGATGCATAAAATTGAAAGAAAGGTTAGTCTGTAATGGCTTGTTTTAGCAAGCTATTGATTTATTATTTTTTTTTTTTCTTGTAAAAAAATAGCGAAACAAAAAGTTTTTATTTTAAAAAGAGTGATATTCATTTGAGCCTCAAACTAAATGTAATCATTTTGCAAAGGGGGCCCCGCCAGAGTTCTCCAATCGGGCCCCGCATTTGCTAAGGCCGGCCCTGAATGACAAAATAAGCACTTTTGATCGCTCCACCCCCCTTTGAGATATTGACACACAAATTGAATCAGCACCTGTATTCAATAGGGTCTACCTATGGACCAATTTTCGTTTGATTCCGCCTGTTACTTCCTGAGATATAGCAATCACCCCCGCGCAAAACACGTGCGATTGCTCCACCCCTGTTCGAGATATTGACACGCAAATTGAATCAGAACCTGTACTCGGTAGGGTCTACCCATGGACTAATTTTCGTTTAATTCCACCGGTTACTTCCTGAGATATAGCAATCACCCCCACGCAGAACATGTGCGATTGCTCCACCCCCCTTCGAGATATTGACACGCAAATTGAATCAGCACCTGTACTCCATAGGGTCTACCTATGGATCAATTTTTGTTTGATTCCGCCGGTTACTTCCTGAGATATAGCAATCAGCCACGCGCAGAACACGTGCGATTGCTCCACCCCCTTGGAGGAATTCGCTAAACAAAGTCAGGTGCACCAGTTCACATGGTGGTACATATGTGCAAAAATTTTTGTTCGATTTCATGCTGTAGTTTTTGCTCTAGCGTGGCCACAAAAACTGGTCACACACAGGCAGACAGACATTTTCCAAAAATGGTCGAAATGGACTCAGCGCACCTCAAAACGTGCAAATCCGTCAAAATTCGACATTCGAAAATTTTCACGAAACCAATACTTTCTTCTATATATTAGATATAGAAGAAAGTAAAAATCAACAAAAGACAAAGTATACGTTAAATTCATTTCATTCGTTATGCATTAAGTGTACATACTTCATTCATAACTGAGAGTTATTTTATGCCTAGCATTTGGGTTTTAGCAAGGGCGGCCCTAGCGGCAGACATTCCGGACCCCTGTCCGGGGCGGTAAATCTTAGGGGCGGCATTTTGGTTCGAATACCTGAAATAAATTTTTGTTTAAGAAAAGAAAATGTATAAAACTATTTAACAAACATCATTCTTTTTGTAACTTGGAATCTTGAAAAGTATGAATGTAGGAATATTTAAGTGTGTTATTTAAATGGTATCCACTTCAACACAACACAGCATTTTTGGCTTTTGCAATATTGCTAAACGGATCTTTAGAAACTATAATATCAACGGAGACATAAGAAAAAAAAATACGTTAGACAGTTTTTTTAAGCATGTAAAGATTTTGAAATTGTTGATAGGAGACAGTGGAGCCCCCGAACATAGTTTTTTGGAAGGAGAAAAGTTTTCAACTCACCAAATGAAGCGATAATTTCTACCGAATCCAAATCAGTGAAAATTTGCCGAATAAGAAATGTTTTTAGGAGGCTACAGAGTGTCCTCTCATAGGGGCACACGTGATAAAATATTTGGAAATTATATCGACTGATGGGAATCACGGCATATAAATGAGCTTGATCTAGCACAGAAGTCGTCAGCTTGTTCTGGGAACCCCTTAGGATTTCCCAGCTCAAAATAATCCGCAGAAAATGCGAATTTTTTCTTTTTTTTTGAAGTTCTCTTTAGTTCTCTGAATATTTTGCAGATTTTTTTGAAGCTTGTTCCAAATATGGTTAACTTTGCTGCTGATTTTTAAAAGCTTTTCAGCACATTATTTTTTGCTGGGTTTTTGAAAATTCTAAAAGGCTCATCTGGTGATCAGTATTTACTCATTTATAGTGCCAAACATTAAAATTACAGTTTTTATGAAAGATCAAATATTTTTTCAATATTTCCAAGTCATTTTTACTTTCTTCTATATCTAATATATAGAAGAAAGTATTGGTTTCGTGAAAATTTTCGAATGTCGAATTTTGACGGATTTGCACGTTTTGAGGTGCGCTGAGTCCATTTCGACCATTTTTGGAAAATGTCTGTCTGTCTGTCTGTCTGTGTGTGTGTGAGTCTGTATGTGTGTGACCAGTTTTTGTGGCCGCGCTAGAGCAAAAACTACTGAATGAAATCGAACAAAAATTTTTGCACATATGTACCACCATGTGAACTGGTGCACCTGACTTTTTTTAGCGAATTCCTCTAAGGGGGGTGGAGCAATCGCACGTGTTCTGCGCGGGGGTGATTGCTATATCTCAGGAAGTAACCGGCGGAATCAAACGAAAGTTGGTCCATAGGTAGACCCTACTGAGTACAGGTGCTGATTCAATTTGTTTGTCAATATCTCGAAGGGGGGTGGAGCAATCGCACGTGTTCTGCGCGGGGGTGACTGCTATATCTCAGGAAGTAACCGGCGGAATCAAACGAAAATTGGTCCATAGGTAGACCCTATTGAGTACAGGTGCTGATTCAATTTGTGCGTCAATATCTCAAAGGGGGGTGGAGCAATCAAAAGTGCTTATTTTGTCATTGCACCTACTGTATCTCGGGAAATATTGCTGCGATTTGAATGAAATTTGGAATAACACTAACCCATCATGGAAGCAAGCATCGATTAAATTTTGGCGCCAATCGCCCCAGGGGGAGGGTGGGGTGATTTTTGCGCTTAGTCAACAATGCGAAAAATTAATTCATTAAAAAATCGCTTTCACGCTATTTAATTATCAAAACAGCTGAAAACTTTCAATGATTTGAAATTTTTAACTGTTGCCAATTTCTTTTTACTAACAAATAAAATGTTTGCAATTTATCTAAACAAGGCTTTTGCAATGATTTCCAATTTCGCTCATTGATTCTGCATTTGCAGGGTTATTACGATAATTGGGAAATTGGAGCTGTCTCCAATTACTCGGGCGAGTACGTATTTTATTTTGTAACCGGAATTCATAAGATAGATATAGAAGAAAGTTTCATGACGGCCACGACAGCTAGTTTAAAATATCCTCCTACTCAGAAAGAAAAATTATCTTGAATCGAAACTATTTTTCGCAACTGACACCTCTGAACTCTTGATAATTGAAAGAGAACAACAAATTGATGTAACTATACTGACAAGAGCGGCTGGAAAGTGCCTAACATACAGTTTTTCTATAGTTCTTTGAAAATAAATGTCTTTAAAACCCCTTGAAAAGTGCTACAAATTTGTTTCTTATCAAGTGTATGAAAATGAACCATTAATTTTCCGGACTCCCGGGATGTTACTCTCCTGATTTTTAAGTCTTTACACCATTTCTTTCACATCATTTAATGCATTTTTTCCCGATTGATCATGTTACATTTACAGGGGTGATTGTGAGTTCATAAAAAAATACCTGAAAGTTTTAAAGAAAAAGTGGGGGGGGGGGGGGGAGTGTTTTTTTAAAACCAAAGCCCCTATTACTAAGCACACCTAGTAATAATTAATTTCCTTTCATAAACTAACACATTTCATATATTCAAATAGTTTTTAGTCAAAATATTGTACATGCATTTAATTAAATTGTAAATGAGTAATAAAGTTACTTTTGAGCTGGTGATGAGCAATTATCTTTAAAAAAATATTTTAAGGCGAAAGCAAAAGTCTAACAGAATTGCTATTTGTTGTGCGAAAGCATTTATAAAGCAATGAAAGTTGCATTTGTTACATTTCATTTATTTGTCTCCTAACTAAGGGGATTAAGCATCAAAAGTGAGAAAAATTCGATTCTCATATCGAATGCAAATAAGGTAATTTAGTAAGGTAAAAAAAACACTTAGAATTTACATCTGAACATTTCTATTTGATGAATATTATTAATAATTATCGGCATAATCATCGAAAATTCGAAAAAGAAAAAAAATCCGGAGGTGGGAAGATAAAAGCATAATTAAAAATATTTTACTTCCGGTATTTTCGAATATGAAAATACCGGAATCTATCATGAAAATACCGGAAATCCGGTAAAATACCGGAACACAATCACCCCTGCATTTAGTACAGTGTTGTGTTAGTCGGTGAGTTGGAGCGACGATCAAACATTAATTATGTACCGAAAGCCGATGTGAGCAAGAGACGATATGTTTTTTTTCTCCTCTCAAACTCTTTTCTCTGTTGATTAATGTCAACGACTTGCAGAATCACAAGCACGAACAATTTCTATTTTGATTGATTTTAATTTGCAAAAGAAGGTAAAATTTTTAAAAAAGTTATTGTTTGCATATTTTTCTCCTGATATTTTTGTACTCTTGATTACTCCTCATAAGGCCTCAAAATGCATAATTTTAGATCACTTTTTCAAATTTTTTCTCGGGGGGAGAAACTCCCGAATCCCCTTCAGTTACACATATTTTATACTCCATTTAAAGTTGTCACTGCATCATTCTCTTCATGCCCATCCAGTTTCAAAAGTTTATGAAAAAACATACACACATACACAAAAGAAAAAGAGAAAAGCCAGCAGGAGCATTAAAAAAGAGAGAAAAAGAAACATGAGGTTCTGTATTATAAGTTTCACGGACTACAAAAGGGGTCCCATATTTAAAACAGCGTAGGGTCAAATTCGGCCAAATCCTACTCTGAATACAGGAGTTTACTTTGTCACGCTGTTTCTAATTCACAACATTTATTTATTGGCTCGTATTTATCAGCAGTTTTTTCTTTTCAAACTTTAATCAGGAAGAGGGGCGGCATTTCGAATTTTTGTCCAGGGCGGCAAAACTGCTAGGGCCGCCCCTGGGTTTTAGTTTCAGAACATCAGTTAGGGAAAACAAAATTACTCTCACAACAGTCTAGATATTTTGCTATAAAAGCTTGACACAACAGTAACGAACGTAATTTTCAATATCACTAATTTAAAAAAAAGTCCAACTTGCCGGTTATTGCATGTCAGCTGAGTGATAATTTTCAACAATGAAATGTTTTAAAAAATTTAAGAATGTGGGGCAAAGTGAAGTAGTTAAGATAGCTTTTTTTTTTTTCGAAATGCGACAAATTGGATTTTTGTTTAAAAACTTATTGCACATTAAAAAAAAAAAATTGTTTTTTATATTAACACTTACATTGAAACATTACTGCTCATTTCAGCAGTAAATTTTTCCCTTGGAGAAAAAGGGATCAGTTTCTACTTTTTTTTCTCATCGCAGGGACGTCATTTCAATTTTTTCCAGGGGGGGGGGCAAAAGGTCCAAACACAATGCAATTTCATCGGAAAACATAAAAAAACCACGCCCACTTATATGTAAATACATTGATTTCTCAAAGTCAGGGGGGGGGGGCAATTGACCCCCCTGCCCCCCCTAAATGACGGGCCTGTCTCATGGGATGAAATGAAAGTTTTATTAGAAATGAATAAATAAACAAGTTGAAATATTAATGAAGGAATGCGAATGAATGAATTAATCAATAAGCACATCTGGGATTTAAAAAAAAGGAGTAAGTAATAGCTGAAAAACAATTTTCCAGAAAGTGCAAAATATTACAATATGTGTATGAAATTTTGAAAATGAGTTGTGTACAGGGTGTTCCGTAACAAATTGTACAAACTTTGAGGGGAGTTAGAGGGGATGATAACAAGCAAGAATCACCTAGGAACATAGGTTCAGAAACGCCTAGTTGACGAGCTACATATTCATAAAGTTGTCAAATTGTGTCAGAATGGCTCGTTATTACGAAGGTTTTTTATTATCATTTCGATGCATTTTTTTGAGCAACATGCAGCAAAATTTTAACAACCGCTTTAACCTTTCTTAAAAATTAATATTGTTCAATGAGACACAAGATTGGGATCATCCGAAATGTTTATTGGTCAAAGACATTACACGTTTAATGTAAATAATGTTAGAAAATGTCATAAATTATGTTCAAAGTTTCCACCATTGTTAGCAGGCGATTCTTGCAACTAGATCCATTTCTAAATCCACAGGAGTTGCGTACACAGCACTTTTCAAATCGCCCCAAAGAAAGAAATCGAGACTATTTAAATCAGGAGAGCGTGGTGGCCAGGGAACCAATCCATCGGTGACCAAACACACGATTCAGATGTTCCCGAACATGTGTTCCATAATTAGTCCAGTCATTTGGTAGTTTTACCTGGAAAGTTTTCCGGGAGTTTTGAAAATTGGTAGTTTTATAGATTTTGATATGCTCATTTCGAATTTCTACTTTGCCGCTCGCGCCGCCATATTGAAAAAATGGCGTCTAAAAGAGGTATTTCGAGTATATCTGTTTTTCGACTTATTGTACGATAAAAACGTTAATGTACAAATAAACTAGAGAAAATTTCCTACAATTTATATCATTACAACTTTCTCGTAAAATCAATACGTTTCGACGTACGAGCGTCGCAAAGTTATTATTATCACGCGTTAGCGCAGAATAACTCGATTCCACAGCACCTAAGAGGTAGAGTAAGCGGCGCGTTTTTTTTAACACTGTTT
Source organism: Uloborus plumipes (assembly GCA_038373865.1). Lineage (NCBI taxonomy): Eukaryota > Metazoa > Arthropoda > Arachnida > Araneae > Uloboridae > Uloborus > Uloborus plumipes. The sequence continues at coordinate 7,816 of JAXGGA010021047.1, read as the reverse complement.
TCTAGTAGTCCCAATCCACATGTAATATATAATTGGAAATTTAGTGCAATCTTCTCCCGTTTAGATGTCTTTGATGGGTCAGGAGTTGCTGGTTCCACGTCTTCCGCAGCGATTGAGACGTCACATACTAAAGTTTTTCCGGCATCATCTGCAATGGGCTCATCAAACTCATTGTGAGCTTCTTCCTTTTTAATATCATCATTCGTTTGCTCTAAAACCGTCTCCATTTCTTCCTCTTCATCGCTACCATGAACTTTGCGAATCCTCATTATTATCACCGATACAGTTAGTACATATAACGGAGCATTTTAACCTGGCTTTTTGACATCCTTTTTTGCATTTGTGAGAAATGAGTAATAATAATAAGGATTGTGGAGCTGAAAGTGCAAGCGTCATAACAGGACTTAACCCATTCTGATTTCACCCCCCCCCCCTCAATTACTCTGGGTTTCTTTATTCCCACACCATTGCTGAATCTGGTGATAGGTTTGAAACGAATCTTGTCTAGCAGCTGCTTCAATTGGAGGTAGAGCTGCTATATTAAATTTACTTTTATATGCTGATTTTAAAAAAGCATTCATATCTATAGTCGCTTGAAGTCATGTTTTTATTGTTTTTTTTTACTTTTCACTTCACTGAAACCGCATAAGTAAAGAAGGACGTGTTCTATAGCCTCAGAAATAATCTCTGGATCAGCGTTTGGATGTTGGAATGCTTTGAGAGACTTTCTTAAATTTGGCTTTTTTCGTAATACTTTAATAAACTTAATTTTTCCTTGATTGAAAAGGATACGTGTTGTATTTCAGCCACTAAAGGCATGCAAGAATAAAATATGATCTGCGACTGTCTTATCTATGATAGTGTCAGTTGAATATATTTGCTGCGAAATTTTTCTTTCTCCTAGTTTTTGCATATATATGTTAGATTTCTTGGATAGAGCTGTCAAAAGAATACGATAATCTTCGCCGACAACAATTACGGAATCGAATGCGGATGAAACACTTATTGCAGTATTAATCTTCTGTACATTGTTTGACCACAGTGGTCCAAACTAAATTTCTTTGAATTGTTGCAGAAAAAAATCAGCTCATTAGAATGTTGAAGACAAAACTTGAAGCAGAGAATATTGTGATCAAACAAGGTACAGAAGAAGATACTTTAATGATCAATACTGCAATAAGTGTTTCATCCGCATTCGATTCCGTAATTGTTGTCGGCGAAGATCATCGTATTCTTTTGACAGCTCTATCCAAGCAGAGAAATCAGAATGGGTTAATTCCTGTTATGACGCTTGCACTTTCAGCTCCACAATCCTTATTATTATTATTATTACTCATTTCTCACAAATGCAAAAAAGGATGTCAAAAAGCCAGGTTAAAATGCTCCGTTATATGTACTAATTGTAACAGTGATAATTATGAGGAAAGTTCATGGTAGCGATAAAGAGGAAGAAATGGAGACGGTTTTAGAGCAAACGAATGATGATATTAAAAAGGAAGAAGCTCACGATGAGTTTGATGAACCCATTGCAGATGATGCCGGAAAAACTTTAGTCTGTGACGTCTCAATCGCTGCGGAAGACGTAGAACCAGCAACTCCTAACCCATTAAAAACATCTAAACGGGAGAAGATTGCACTAAATTTCGGAATAATGAATTACATGTGGATTGGGATTACTAGAAAACCGCGTTGAAAAGAAACGCGCCGCTTACTCTACCTCTAGGTGCTGTGGAATAGAGTTATTCTGCGATAACGCGTGATAATAATAACTTTGCGACGCTCGTACGTCGAAACATATTGATTTTACGAGAAAGTTGTAATGACATGAATTGTAGGAAATTTTCTCTAGTTCATTTTGTACAGTAATGCTTTTATCGTACAATAAGTCAAAAAAGAGATAAACACGAAATACCTTTTTTCGACGCCATTTTTTCAATATGGCGGTGCGAGCGGCAAAGATACAAGGTGGCAAAGTGGAAATTCGAAACGAGCACATCAAAATCTATAAAACTACCAATTTTCAAAACTCCCGGAAAACTTTCCAGGTAACCCCCTTTTTTTCGACCAAATGACTGTACTAAATGGAGAGGTGCCCCATCATGTTGAAACCACATATGGCGTCTGATATGTTGTGGCACAGAGTTAAGTAATGTTGGTAGAACCTCATGCAGAAAGATGAGATATTGTTGAGATCTCAGTGGAGATGGCAACAAATAAGGTCCAATTAAGACGTCACCAGCCAAACCAGCCCAAACATTTACTGAAAAACGATGTTGAGCAGACTGTAATCTTACGCCATGGGGATTCTCATCAGCCCACAAATGAGCATTGTGGGCAGGGCCGTCGCTAGCTGAAATATCTGGGGGGGGGGGGGGGTGTTGAGAATTTGGCGGCCCTGGGCTCATCATATAGGGCGGTGAGGGAGATAGCTTTCCCCGAGCTTTGAAATCTAATTTTTTTACAAAGGTGGAAGGTGGACGCAATTTTTGTTTTTTGATTTTTTTCCTATAAAATTAGCATTTAGTATACCCCTCCTTCAACACATGGAAAAATTCAAAATGATAAGCCTGAGTGGCTACAAACAGCTTTTGAGTTTTTGAGCACATGCTTAAAACTTTAAATATGCAGAACTATTTATATAAACACCATATAAATGTTAAATATCAAAAAATATTAATAAACAATAAATAATAATAATAAGCATTTATTTGTTAAAGTCTTACCCTTTGAGCAATCTGCTCTGTGCCGGGCATATTTTAAACGATTCATGAGGTACCTTTTTCTTCCCGTGTTTTGCGGTGATTGTCCCTTGAGCATTCATGCTATTAAGTTTTATGGGAAACGCAGATAAAGTTCAACGGCCTAAAAATGTTCTGGACATGCAGATCCAATTAATTACCATTTAAAAAAAATTTCCCGATAAATATAAGTATTTTTCTTTTTTTCTTCTTCCTTTTTTCTTTTTTTAAATTGCAAGTTGAAAATCCAGTTTGTTCAACAAAAAAGTAACAAAAAAAACTATTGAAAAGAGACAAAATTTTTAACCCTTTAACGCAGAATTTTTATCAACGTTTTCATCATACTTTGTCAATTATTTTTTACTAATTTAAATCAAAATAAGGGGAAAATATTATCCTTAGCATGTTAAGAATTTTCTGGTTATGTAATGCAGCATAGGACAGCGATGTTCCTTTCTTCGTAAAAGGTAAAATATTCATGGGAAATCAGTGTTTCGTTCTCTGGGACACCGGTGTCCCATTTCTGCTTCATTCTGTCTAGATATTTTGCGATAATAATGGCTTGACACACCTACAGTAAACGAACGTTAACTTTACAATTATCTCACTAAATTAAAAAAAGGTCTCCAAACTTGCCGGTTATTGCATGTCAGACTGAGTGATAATTTTCAACAATGAAATGTTTTAAAAATCTTAAGAATGTTGGGGCAAAGTGAAGTTAGTTAAGATTAAGCTAGCTTTATTTTTTTTCGAAAATGCGTGGACAAATTGGATTTTTTGTTTAAAAACTTACTTGTCACATTTACAAAAAAACAAAAATTGTTTTTGTTATCATTTAACACTTACATTGAAACATTTACTGCCCTCATTTCAGCAGTAAATTTTTCCCTTGGAGAAAAAGGGATCAGTTTCTACTTTCTTTTCTCATGGCAGGGACGTCATTTCAATTTTTTCCAGGGGGTGGGACAAAGGGTCCAAACACAATGCCATTTCATCGGAAAACATAAAAAAACCACGCCCACTTATATTTAAATACATTGATTTCTCAAAGTCAGGGGGGGGGGGGCAATTGCCCCCTGCCCCCCCTAAATGATTGGCCTGTCTCCATGGGGTTGAAATGAAAGTTTTATTAGAAATGAATAAATAAACAAGTTGAAATATTAATGAAGGAATGCGAATGAATGAATTGTGTCAGAATGGCTCGTTATTACGACGGTTTTTTATTATCATTTCGATGCATTTTTTTGAGCAACATGCAGCAAAATTTTAACAACCGCTTTAACCTTTCTTAAAAATTAATATTGTTCCAATGAGGACACAAGATTGGGATTCATCCCGACAATGGTTATCTCCATAATTCTCCCTTTAATCAGTTTCAAGATGACTTGCATCCAAAGATTTCATATTTGTTAATACATGAAGTTAAATTTCTATTTAAAGATTGTATGTATGTGTTTAAAAAACTTAACATAGTTGAAACAAAAATAAAATTCAACCCAGATTCAGCATTTGAGGTTTTGGCATTTGACACTCTAAAAGAGCATTGGAATTTTGTTTAAAACTTTTATTTTCATAATCTGATCAAAATAAAAAGAAGTGTTATTTGTTTGTCTTTCAACAAGGAATAGCAAGCATCAAAAATGCGAAATATATCATTCTCACAGCGGACGCACAAAGAGATAACAATTTTCAAAATTAAGGCGCTAAAAGCATGAAAATGGCATATAAAAGAATTCAAATAAACTTACTTCAGATTTATAATCAAAAGATCTACGATAACCACAATTATTTTTACTATCCCTATAATTGAAGCCACAAAATTAAACCAGATCTTCAAATTTCAACCTTTGACATTGTGATTTTCATAAAAACAGAATTTCGCAGGAATTTATTTTAAATAAAATTTTTGTAATATAAATCAAAAATATATTCATTTAATTGTCTCCTAACTAAGAGTTAATCTCATCAGAAATGAGAAAAATTCGATCCTCCTATCGGATGCAAAAGGATTGCTTTTTTTAATTTGAAAGTGGCCTCAAAATCAAAAATATGATGTGAAATAAAATTAATGTATTTTTTAAAGTGAAAAAATAATTAGAATGGCCATCTTAATATTCCTATTCGATGTCTATTATTAATAATTATCGGTATAATCATTGAAGAAGTCGGAAATCAAGCAAAAAAACAAAAAAAAAAATCACGGATGTAGGAAGATAAAAGTACTATTAAAAATATTTTATTTCCGGTACTTTCGATCATGAAAATACCAGAACCGATCATGAAAATACCGGAATACAATCACCCCTGGTATAAACCAACCAAATAAGACAAATACTAATAAAGTTTCGAAAGAGGTTTCCTACTATTAATAAATAATTTATTATGATTATTATTATTTTAAATATATTGATTCTTTGCATAGTTTTGTAAAACGTTCGGGGTTCCTTAGGAAGATTGGGCCCCAGTCTTAATCGGCATGTGAGGTAAACAGGTCCCTGCTAATTACATCCATTTAACTTTTAATAAAGACTAAAAGCATTTATTTGCACGAAGCTTTCATTTTCGCGAATTTGGCGAGCATGTTGTAATGGCGAAAACATAACCTCGGGAAGTACTTTAGTCATTATTATTTATCTATTTATTCAGTTCGTTTCTTTTATTTATTTTAAATTATTTTATTTTTAATTATTTCTGTTCCGATAAAATTTGAGAAATCACCTTCATTTTCATTTTTGCGAAAATTGCGGCTCACGAAAAGAAAAATTTTTGCAGTATTAAATCGTGAGCTGTTACTCTAAAAAAAACACGTACGCGCAGATTGTAAACAATGCGCAAAGGATGTAGGGTAAAAATCCACTTTCTGTGGTATAACCACTTTGTACTTGTGAACGGGGAATTTTCCAACCGGTTTTTTTCGAGAGCGGAGCGGAGAAATGCGAGGTGAAACAGTTGTTAGGTTTTATTTAATTACTAACTTTCTGAGTGAAAACTATCCTTCTTAAAAAACATTTAGTTTATTAAAATCCTTCGTTACAAATCTAAACGAAACAGGCAGACTCGCCAAAAACATAAGTTAATAAAAACAAGGCACAATCGAAGAATGGACTCGTCCATCAACCCACTTACACCCATTACTTACACACGCCGAAGCACACTTACTTATACACGCCGACTCGGCACGTGCGTGCCGATCTTTGATTCGCGATGACGTCATCGCATCGGCACGCTCCCAGCCGACGTGCACAAGGTCGATTTACATGGGAACAAGATAACATAACCAATGGCTAACAAAAGTCTCATGTGAACGGGGCTACTGAGAATCAACACAGGAACCCAAAGCACTAAAAAAGAAAAGTCGAAAGAATATTTTTTTCATTCTTGCTAGCAATTTCAAATCATTAAATTACTAGCAATAGTGAAAAATAAGGAATTAGAAATAATTTTAAGGACCTTGAATAAAAAATAAGTACTTTTAAGGGCCCTTATTTTTCAAAATGAAAAAGTTTTCAAGGACCGTGGGAACCCTGTGATTATAGGACAACAAACTTAAAAAGACAAACCTAAACTTAAAAAGACAAACATAAACTTAAAAATCTGGTATGGACCCCACACTACTTCCTTTTACGTGTAAATTTCTTAGTAGTTGCCTTAAGTGTTAAAAAAGTGCTTGGAGTGAGCAAGGTAACAATTCAAATATTTACTCCCCTAATCTGCCCCAAAACAATGCAAAAAATATTTTACAATGGTTAATTTTCTAAATATTGCTGATTTTAATTTATCATTCAGTGAATTTTTCACAAAATATCGCCAATAGCGCCAATTTGAACCCAAATTCAAAAAATAATCTTTTCGCCAAATTTGTCGCCAACTTGGCGTCAAACATTTGGCGACCAAAAGCTTGGCGACATGTCGCTAAGTGGTCGCGCCAATTCATATCACTTGAGTCTGTATTGAAATTAACAATTCACCCCAAAAAAGGTGTAAAAGACCCCCTTGGGAACATTCGAATGCAATCACAAGGGGAGGTGCACAACTAGACCCCACTCAGAGCCTACATACCAAGCTAGAAGTTTCTACGGCATATAGTCAGGGGTGATTGTGAGTTCATAAAAAAATACCTGAAAGTTTTAAAGAAAAAGTGGGGAGGGGGGGGGGGGTTAAACTAAGGCCCCTATTACTTAAGCACACCTAATTTCATAATTATACATACATAATAATTAATTTCCTTCCATAAACTAACACATTTCATATATTCAAATAGTTTTTAGTCAAAATATTGTACATGCATTTAATTAAATTGTAAATGAGTGATAAAGTTACTTCTGAGCTAGTGATGAGTAATTATCTCCAAAAAAATATTTTAGGAGAAAGCAAAAGTCTAACATAATTACTGTTTGTTGTGAGAAAGCATGTAATGAAAGTTGCATCTATTACATTTTGTTGCATTTCATTTATTTGTCTCCCAACTAAGGGTAATAAGCATCAAAAGTTCAAAAGTGAGAAAAATTTGATTCTCATATCGGATGCAAATAAAATAATTTACTAAGGTAAAAAAAAATTAGAATTTGCATCTTAACATTTCTATTGAATGAATATTATTAATAATTATAGGTATAATCATCGAAAATTCGAAAAAGAAGAAAAAATCCAGGTGGGAAAATAAAAGCATAATTAAAAATATTTTATTTCCGGTATTTTCGAACATGAATATACCTGAATCGATCATGAAAATACCGGAAATCCGGTAAAATACCGGAACACAATCACCCCTATATAGTTTTTGAGTTATGCGTGTTGGCCGGCGAACGACAATAACCCGGAATCGGTAAAAAACCAAGACCGGGCCACCACCTCCGACCAACAGAAATGTGGAATAGTTCTGCTCGGGAGAAAAGAATACAAAATTCATATTTGAATATTAAATAACAATTTATTCAAAATAAGTAAAGTGTAAATAGGAAAAATAATTTTGACATTTAAAATATAAACTTAATTTTCCCCCCAACATTCAGTACAAATCCCCAACACATATTCAAAAATGATTAGATTCGATTTACAACATTTTTCTTTTCTTAAAA